>BCIP01000032.1:257598-283784 GCA_001599995.1 Ambrosiozyma monospora | reverse complement strand
TTTCTTGAAGTTTCAAGAAACTATTGATGACAGAGTAAGCAAGCTGTCAAAGTAGTTAGTGTTTACCTGTATAATAGTTTCACTGGCAACAGTGAACAGCCACCAAGAAAGAAACGTACAAACGAACTACAAACGAACTGGAGGAATTAAGTCCGAAAAAATCGATCTGCGAACATGCGAAAATTTCCAAAAAAAAAAAGAGCGAAAGTTATAAAACAGGCCATTTTTCACCATTTTCTCAACCCCCACCACTCTATACGACCACCACCAATTACAGCTTTCCAAACCACATACATCACAAAACCCCAAATTACAGATACCATGACTGAAGAAATCGAAGTTGAATCCACATACACTTTAGAACAGCTAAGAGATGCTCTCTGCAACAAATCCGGTGACGTGAAATTGACCAACAGATTCAGAGCTCTTTTTTACCTTAAATCAATTGGTTCAGAATTTGAGACAGACCCAGAAAGAGCCCACAAAGCCATTCACTATATCGCTGAATGTTTTGCAGATGATTCAGAACTACTTAAACACGAAGTTGCCTATGTGTTAGGTCAAACGAAAAACCTTGAAGCCATCCCGGTGTTGAACAACGTTTTGGATGATTCGAACCAACAATGCATGGTTAGACATGAAGCTGCTGAAGCTCTAGGTGCCATCGGTAACATTGAATCACTACCAATTTTAGAGAAATACTACAAGGACCCAAAGGAAAGTGTACCAATCAAAGAAACCTGTGAGTTGGCCATTGACAGAATCAAGTGGTCTAATTCTCAACAATCCAAGACTGAAAAATTGGAAACTTCACTATACGAATCAATTGACCCAGCACCACCAATGCCAACTGGTGCCAATGACAAAGTTGACAAATTGAAAGAGACTTTGAATGATACTAGCAAACCATTATTCGAGAGATACAGAGCCATGTTCAGACTACGTGACATTGGTACAGATGATGCCGTCATGGCATTGGCTTCTGGTTTTGCTGACGATTCTGCGTTGTTCAAGCATGAAATCGCTTACATTTTCGGTCAAATGTGTAATCCTGTCAGTGTGCCTGCTTTGATTGATGTCTTGGGAAGAACCACTGAGGAACCAATGGTGAGACATGAGGCTGCTGAAGCTCTTGGTTCTATCGCTACTGATGAAGTTTTGCCTGTTTTGAAAGGCTACTTGACTGATAAGGATCAGGTTGTTAAGGAGAGTGCTATGGTTGCTTTGGATATGTACGAGTATGAGACTAGTGGTGATGTTGAATATGCAGGTATTTAGTGTGTATGATTAGGATCATTTATCGTTTGAAGTTTTTACTCTAATTTACTGTTCTATCGTTTTCAACTTTTATATCATTCGTTTAATAGTTGTGCATTTTTTTTTCATTTAAATTTAGTGTGGGGAATTGTTTTTAGTTAAATTTCCAAAATTTTGAGCTATATTAATGACTCCAATTCAAAACGGAATGGGTAAAACTAATCTAAAGTACAATTTATCCTGCAAAGAGAACAAACATGAATGCGATATGGGCATGACTGTGTATAATATCTGTAGTGTTTTCCTGGATCGACACCACACACACACACACGATTTCCAGTTTCCGGTTTCCAACCTCCACCACATTTCCAACTTCAACTGCAACTCCAGCTCCTCAGTTATTAGTTCTAAATCTATATCCACAAGCCGTACAAGTGTAGAAAACAGTGGCACCTTCATCCGCAGATCTAAGTTGAAGAGTATGATATTGCATCTCGTCATGACCACACTGAGGACATTTTTCTTTAATAGTGGCACCTTCTTCCAACTCACTAGTCTTCAACGTCGTCTTCACGGCAGACTTCTTCAATTTCAAAGATGATGGGAACGCATTGTGTGCTGTATGTGTTGTAACTTTCAAATTTGTGAATTTTGATGAATCATATCTCTTGGAACAAACTTGACATTTTATTATCTGTCCTCCAGAAACTTCGTCTAGTAAGTCACCACAGTCTGTGCAAAAAATCAAAGAACCGACAATGGACATTGTGTATTTGTGATATATATGTGTGAAAGTGGGTGATTTGTTGTGTGACTTTGGAGTCAATTGATGGTAGATGAACCCCTTTTCGATAYTATTCAGAAATCAGAAATCTACAAAATTTTGAAAAAAAAMATAGTTCCCAAATTTTTTTTATGATTTGCGTAACACAGCCACATTCATACGCACAGCCACTGCGCAGTACGCTACTCTGAATTTTGAAAACAGTACCACCTTCCTAGTATCACTACTGGAAATAAAAGAATTAGAAATAAATATTAAGAACATAAAGACATTAAAGGAACATTAAGAATTATAAAATAAGCAATGAAAACATTAAAAAATGCAAGCCTAGTGTAGAAATTGGATGCATACATACATCAAACACAATCAAACCAGCCATGAGGTACCCTCACAACAACTAATCACGTAACAATATGAAAAACCTTTAATTACCATAACCATACCAACATTCAACACCCAAATCAAACCTTACTAAAAGTATACCGCACATCATCACATTCCTTTCTAAAAACCCCATCAGACTCACCAACGACACTCCCACCATCATCCCCGAACAACCGTTCATCAACAACACCCAAATCACTCATCTCACCGACTTTATAAGCAAACGCATCCAAATCACAATCAAGCACAATATTACCGGTAAACTTGAACTTATGTTTCTTAAAAGCCTTATCTGTGGAACGATGACCATTACTAAGCGTCAACTCCAACAAGAGCAGGTTGTTCACTGCAAACATGTATGGATAACCACAGTCGACCATGACTGGTTTTTGGAGTTGTGAAAGGAGGGATTTTGTTGGGTCGGCTAGCTGGCTTGTTGATTCTTCGCCTGTCATGGTGGTTGTGGGATTGGGTGATGGTGGCGTTGATGGAGAGGTGAATGTAGTGAGGAGTTCACCTAGTGATGTGCCCCAAGTGTAGGTGTTGCTTGAACTGTTGTATGTGAAATTGGCCAAGTCGAAAGATGGTTTATGGTCATCGACATCATCATCCCTATCACCATCACCATCTTCTTCACAGTCGTTGTCTTCTTCATTGTGGTTTTGGGTTTCGTCATCACCACCACTGACTACAGAACCACGTTTCCCAGCACTACCAACACCAACACCACCAAGAGAACTTGCCCGTCTTGCAAAACTCGAATTAGCGATACTTGAAACCAAACTCTTTCTCGTTCCACCACCACCACCAGCAGTGGAATCAGCTAACCCATCATCAGAGAAATCTCTATCAAACAACGTAGTCTCAACTCTAGAATAATAGTCTGCACCAGTAACATTCACACTCAACCGATGAATCAACCTCATCTCGAATTTCTCAACTTTGAAATAACCCAATAACGTAGACAACTTAATTTTCCCGTCTCCGTCTGGTGACTCAACAAAATAATCTGATTCATGACCATGCACATTGCTTGTCTCGATCGTGATGGGGAAACTGAATAGTGATTCGTGTAAATTGACATACCTTGGGATCTGCAGTGTGAGTTTTAGCTCAACGTTGCGTACGAGTTTAGACAGGTTGGTTTTTTTGTATTTGCCGTTCCATATTTGACGGACAAATCTGGTGTGTCTGTGTGGTGTTGTGATTGAGTTGTTTCGAATCATTTTCAGTTGGGTGTTGTTGTTGGTGGTGCCTGTGCCATTGGTTATCACTGATGCACGGTGTTGGTTTGGGTCATTGTTGTTGTTGTTGTTGTTGTCTGAATCATCAATCACGGGAATGTATTGCTTCAGTTTTGCTTTAAACACAAATGAATTCCGTTCAATGAAAAATCCACCTTCTCTACTCCTCTTGAGTTGCTCATCCAATGTTGACTTCCCTTGAAACAAAACAGGACACAAAATCTTAAAATAAGTATCATAATACCCATCACCAACACCTCCACCTTCTCTACTGCCACCCCCCTCGCTTTCTTCACCATCACCATCTCTTGATCTTGATCTTGATCTTGATCCTGGACTCACATCACCGCAATCAGCGTCTGCCCCATCAGTGATCAACTTCCGATACCTAAACTTAACATAAACGTAATACGACACCGTAACAAGTCCAGTCTCACCGCTTTTTTCACCAAATGCACGACACGAAGTAGGCAACTCACCACCGTTCATTGATTGGATATTGAACTGGAAAGGATACTTCAAAACAGTCCCTTTCTTGAAAGTCACACCGTGTTTGGTTTTCTCCCATGGACATGCAACTGCAACTGGAGGGGTTTGGTTGTCTTTGTCGTTTTCGTTTTCATTTTCATTTTCGATATCTGGTTTGTGGGTATCTGTGTAGTATATTTCATTTGAGTCAATGATTGTACTTTTTGTGTTTGTTTCTGTTGCTGTGGATTGCCCTAGTGGATCTTCAATCTCATTGACTATTGTAGTCGGAGTATTGATATAATCATAGTTGGTATTGGTATTCTTCTCATCAACTTCACTGTGACCTTCATGATGATCCACATCAACAGACTTAAACCCATCATAATCCTTCATCTTCTCAAGCAACTCCACATCACCCAAACTGGTCCCACTACCATCCCCAACACTCTCTTGATCCACCTTACCTTTCTCAACCTCATCTCCCTTSGTYGTCTCTCCATCTGTCTCCACATTCCGAACCCCATCCACCTCATCCTCTCCATCACCCCCATCACCCCTAACCCTCTCAAAAACCAACTTATCACCAACCACGCCTTCCTCTTCCTTCCACGAATCAAACACCGCCTCTTCAACAAAAGCAACTTGTCTAACAGTATCAAACATAACACTCTGTGAAGCCAGCACTCCGGTTCCAGGAGTAGCACTAGTGAACCGATATTCACTACACCGTATCACGACATCACCTGAAAACCCCATGTCTATTCCCGTGACGTTTGGTAGGTCTTGTAAGAGTACAATRGTGAGTTCGCCCTTGATTTCGTTTCGGGTCGGGGTRAATATGAGGTTCGRGGAAGGGTATCTTAGCTGGAATTGGGATTTTATTGGGTGTGGGTTTGCTGGAGGTTGGGGTTGGATTTTTTTGTTGGAATGGGATGTTGTGTTTGTGAAGATTGGTTTTGGGTCTGCTGGTGATGATGTTGATGAGGAATGGGAGGAAGGGGAGGAAGGGGAGGTGTTGGTGGTGTTTGCTGATTGTACTGACTGGGGTGATGTTGGAGGGGTTGTTGTGTTTTCATTTGCATTGTTGTTTGTGTTTGATGAAGTTGTAGTTGTCTTGTATGAGGATAACGGTGTTAATTTTGGATTGGTTTCTTGATTTAATTGTTTGGCTGGGTTTTGTTTGAGCTTTATTGGTTTTGACTTTGATGTTTTTGTAGAAGTCATGGTTGGTCAATTTGTATTGTCAGAAACTTGATTTTAGGTTCTAAATAGCTGTATAAGTGGTTGTTGTAACTTGTGTTTGTAACAGAGGTTTGCAGACTTTCAAGTGATGTGATCTCTCCTGTCAAAAGAAGAAGTGAGATACCGAAGACAAATTCAAAATTGGAAAACAGGGCTCTTGTGATCTTGTAATATCAGATTTAGTCAATCTRGTGATTGTTYTTGATCAACGTTGAATTCAAATTCTGCTCGTGCAAATGTCAAAACGTGCAAACAATAAAGAACCACCCGGCCATAATTAAGGAATCGCACGGCAAACTACTCGCTGCGTCCACCGTATACTCCAYCGTATACTCCAYCGTRTAGTTGTGTATAGTCTACACATACGGTACTATAAGACCGCCATAGCCACCACTGTTACAACATGTCTTTAATTTTAATTTRCCTTTTACCAACTCATATGCTACAGTCCAGCCGCATGCATGAGTACAATATACGTTCTGTCATAGAAAAAACTAACTATATTTAAGAGACAGCAGATATAAAATCGTATAAACCAGTTTGCTTGCAAACAAACAAACTGAAAGAAACTGAAAGCTCAGCAACGTAAGTGAAAGAAATTCAATCAATAAAGCAAATATTGGTGATGTGGTATAATTTAAGGTGAACTCAAAACGACATAAAATAACATAAGATTCATTTTTTTTTTTTTTTTTTTTTTTTTTTTGGTTTTTTGCAAGTGGTAGTGGTATAATTGGTGGATTTGGTTATTTTTTTTCTCTTTTTTTTTTTTAGTTATAGGGTAAGCTTGCTAGTGAGATAACTTGACAGACAGACAACATGGATATCGATTCTCGATGGGGCAGGACAATTTTTCATGATGAACTTAAGTCCCGGAAAAATAATGATCAAATCAAGTGACCACATTTTGAAAGTTGTCATATGTGAAAGCAGTCAAACATCAGCAGCAAGTGGGGTTAAAAACATAAAACGCAAAGGACACAACGCAAAACAGGCTCAGTAAGTCTGTTGGTCAACAGAAAACGCAAGCATAATATAAGGAGTGAATGAAACACAAGTAATAATTAGGAGTAGCCTTCTATGATAATTTGATAATTTAAGCAACGATAGATATGATATGATCTCAAACGAAAAACGGAAATGGGGGATGAAACAGACAAAGAACGGTTATGGAATTGGGGATTGGAAATTGGGGAAGTAGGAATAGGTAAATTTTTAATAAAATATCTCTAATGCCTAGCACCAATATATATTTGAAAAGTTTTAACTGGAGTGGGATTTATTGGAGCTAGACAAGCAAACAAAGCAAAGCAAACAAAAATGAAAATCGCAACAAACATGAGTCAAAATTACAGCTAGTGTTGGATTATTCAACTAGCGCACTCAACGACAACATCATCTTCAATAAAACGAACGCTTTTGCGTCTCTTACCAAACCCGGCAGGCACTTCCAATTGAACAGGAGCAACAACAATATTAGTATCATTGCCACTTCCATTGGATGAAATACCTGCACCAGAAGCAAAAGCACCATCTGAACTAGAAGAGGAAGAACCAGAATTCTTTCTGCTGTTCTTACCACCTTTCCTCTTCTTATTCTTACTCTTGGATTTACCTTTAGCACCCTTCTTACCATTCTTTGCATTTCCATTATCATCATTCAAACCGCCACTACCTTCTTCAATGATTGCATCATCGCCATTACCCAAATCATGGTCTTTTAATGACATTTGCATCAACATATCACGAATTTGACTTCTACTGTACTTGATGATTCCTTCACCAAATGAATTACCAGAAGAAGTAAATGAGGCATTCCTTACATGACCACGTCGACCTTGAGAATTAGCATTGGTAACACAAGTCAAAGAACCAGCTCTTGTCCTTGTCCTATTGGCTGTAGCATTAGTGGTGGTCATCGGGGGGATTTGAAGCAACTTCGGGGTGATCGGTTCGTCATCAAACAAGGAAGAAGCATTTGTTTCACCAGTACTGATGGAATTGGCATCAAAATCATCTGATTCGGATTCTGACTCAGAAGAGGATGAATCTTCATCTGATGAATCTTCAGCAGTGTTGAAATAATCAACATTTCTTAACACCAAAGTAGAACCCCTGAATAACGGTTCAAAATTTGTAACTTTCAAAATCTTCTTGTTAACCATACCAGAACTTCTATTGGTGTAAATTGGCTTCATCAAGGTCTCAACATGATGTTGCTTAATAACCTTAATGGAACCATCTTCATTCTTAGCAATCTTAAAATCATCATATTCTTCAGTGACACTACTACCGTTTCTCTTGTGACATCTAACAACAGGGGAAGTTGGGGAATTATTATGTTGTTCCTCTTGAACTGCGGATTCAATAAAGTAACCAACCTTCGAGTTGAAAGTGGAATTAGCACCCGAATCTCTGTCCAAAGTGGCAAACAATAAGTAAATGGAACCATTGTAATTGTTCAACCTGAACAAAATCAAATACTTGACAAACTTCTCAAATGTGATCAACTCTTCTGGTAAACCACCTTTAAAACAACCATCAAACAACTCATAACAAGACCTGAAATCAATCTCAGGTGCGATCTCATCGTCTTCTGTTTCAATCAACTCATTCAATGCATCAATCATAGCATCGGCATCGGTATCATCTAACCCATCAAAAAATCTCAAAGACTCAAAAGGTTTAATCAAAGCTTGATCATGAATCAAATGCAACATAACCATAACACCATAATAAATTAGATCTAACTGGTTGGACTTAATAAAATCAGACATCTTACACCAACCTTCATAAGAAAAATTCAAACCATTGGACCTCCCAGAGTCAGAAGCAGGACCAGCTAACACAGGGAAACGATGACACATAGACTTATTGGTTGGTCTATGGAACATCAGCTCATGACGGAAATCCAAATCTTTACATTCTTGGGAACACCAACAGGACTCACATTCATCACAGTCCAACCCGCTCAAAAACCTATCGTGTTTCTGTTGCTCATTGGCACTCCTGTTACCACTCTTGGACCTACCACCTTGGCCATTGGAGCCACCGTTACCGTTCTTCCTCCCATTTTTACCGTGATTGTGGGTATGGTGTCTAGACGGCGTGTTATCTGAATCGTCAATGTCAATATCTTTATCTCTCATACGACCTTGATCGTAAATCTTCAAAACGTCACCACAGTATGAGCAACATTTACCCAACTTGATCAACTTCAGCAATTCAAAATTGGGCACCAAGATGAATGGGGATTCCATAAAAACAGGACCGATACTGGATTGATCTTGAGACAGCTCTAGTTTCTTGTGGGGACTTTTCGGGCTGAGTTTCAACGAGTGATTTGACTTTGACTTGTTCAAAATCTTTGAAAGGTAAGGRTATAAATTTGCATGGTTTACTACGGTTTGTGTTGTCGGCGATACCACCATTTGAGTTATGTGTGTATGTGTGTAAAAGTCTAGAGGGGAAGTGTGTGTGTTCTTGTGTGTAAACGAAAGTAGTGTGACTCAACAAAAACAGGGAATTGGTATAGTGAAAAGTGACAATTGGTGCAGATGGGAATTCAGCAATAACACTAGTGATAAGGTGATGTTGTTCAAGAGAAGGGAAACTTGTCAGACTTTATACGAAGAGAAAGAGGCAACAGGGAGGGAATGAAGGAAGAAGAAGAATAAGAGGAGGGGAATGGGAATCTGGAGAAGACCTGCCTGTTTGCCGTTGGCCTTGCCGTTGCCCTTGGAGGGGATGTGGTAGTAGTAGCTCAGCTCACCAATGACAAACAGATAAGAGCTTCTGCTGCTCTCTGTGGAGCGCTGTACGCTGTACGCTGTACGCTGTGTAATTTCTAGAAGCTGTGCAGAACAGAAGCTGTACAGAAGCTGTATACAGACTACAGTGAGTGAGTCACTCAAGGCTGTGCACTTCTCTGTTTTGGTTTTGGTTTTACTTCTCGCTTTGAAAATTTATTCGATCCGATGACGATGATGACGATGACCTCCAAATTAGAAAGAGAAGAAGCAAAACCGATCATGTGAGAGTCACGTGGTTACACAGAGGGTTTTGTTTCACATTTGGCTTTTCGTCACCCAACTGATGTCGATTCATTTGAACAAATTATCACTTATGTATTCATCGATGCAAGCTTAAACTGCTATACAAAACAAAAATATCTAGATACAAAACACACAATCGATCAATGCAAAACTCAAGCCCTCCAATATTGTGCCAGGTTATGCAAACGATCAATGACAACAGGAAGCAAAGCACTAATTGAATCATTGATCAACGTTTGGAARTGGTACACCGCTTCTTCATCATTCAACTCCAACATGAACTTTTCTTTAATCTTCAAAATGATAGCCAACTTCTCAGCTTCATTAGAAGACCCATTTGATCCACCACCATTTCCAGTTTCGTTATTACCGCCACCGGATCCTCTTCCACCATTACCGTTATTGTTCGAAGTACTAACTCCTCCTCCTGCTTCACCGCCAGCCAATTGAGCCTTACAAGAAGGAGTCTGCAAGATAGGAATCGACGAATCAATCATCAACTGGAACAAATTCAAAATCAAAGACGAGTTCTTTCTCAAGGTGTTGTAACTAGTGAAACAATAATCGCAAAACTTCTTATAATTGTCATCATCTAACCCACCCATACCTTCGATGATCTGAATAGGCAACTTCATCAACGGAGGGAAAGGCTTAGGGTCCTGTCCCAAGATATATCCGAAATCAGCATGGAAGAAAAACCCGTCTTTGGTCAACAACAAGTTCTCCAAGTGACGATCTCCAACACCCAAGATATAAGTCACTACACAGTACCCTGCACATGAACGAACGTAGTTGTCCATGGCCTCGGGAAAAACACCGTGTGGTGCGGTAGGATCGGGGTTGAAGTGTTGTAAATAGGCCAAGATTGAGTTGTTGTAATTGGCCAAGATGGAGGAAAGTGAACTGTTAGGAACAAACTCAATGAATCCTTCCACTGGGGCAGTGGCCATGATTTTATATGGTTTCAACCGTAGGTCCAAATTCTCGTTTTGTAGGATCTTGTCCATGACACTGATGATCTGCACGACAAACTGATCTTGTCGTAAATCATCACCGATTTTGAACATCAATGGATACTTGCCTCCGTCTTTCGTCTTGAATGAAATCTTCAACGGATTGAGTGAACTCTTGAAAACCGCTGATTCCTCAACGTAACAACCACAAAGTTTGACATTTGGATCAATTGGTGCAGAAATTGGAGGGAAGTCAACTAATGAATCACTTTCTGAGACATGTAACATTGATATTGATCTGTGGGCTATTAAAGTTCCGGTACCATCAGTGATACTCTTTATCGTTGATTTCTTCTTATGTTTATCAGCCAATAAACTCTTCAAAATCTCAACTTTTCTAGGCGTGCTTTCCTTCTTGTAATCAACTTTGATCTTCTGAGCAATATTATGCAATTGGCCAACCAAATAAACTTGTGATCTTAGATTCTTAATAAGCGCCTCACCATCTTCACTATTAGCTAATTTCCATATGAGATTCAGTATKGTTTTCTCGAAGATGTGAGACGTTGCTCTCATCTGAGCTCTTCTATCATCATTGTTATCATCTATTATTTGATCCTGCACGAAATCAATCTCTTCAAACCCAAGTCCAACGCCACCACTGGAGACCGTGTTCAAATGAGCACGATTAGTGATCCATTCATCTTCAACTTCAACTTTCAAATCCCAATACAAGAAAGTCATCAAATTGGAGTTTTTGCAAGCACGGTCAATGATGAAATTAGCCAACGGAGAGTCTAACTTGGGCACTTTAAAAGCCAACTTATGTCTCTTTCTGGAACTTAACAACATCGGATTTGTCAAAAACTTAACAACTGGATCCGCTGACTCTTCATCTTTAACCATATGGAAATCATTTGTAGTTCCAGCAAGCGAAGCACTCTCTTCAGGGTCACCGGACTCTATTTGATCTATTTCTTCTAATGTCACATCATCGTCAATATCAGTATGTGGGTTTAYATAATTGCTTTCATTCTTGATGCTCTGCACTAATTGAACCATGAACATTTCCAATTCATCATCTTTGGCTAACTTTAATCTTTCAATGGCCATGTTTCTCACAATATGGTTACGATAATTCTCACTTAAAAGTTCCAAACAGTCAACGATTTGCAGCTCTTGCACAAACACATTCGATCCCATACTGGCAAACTTATCAATGGCACTGGTGGTTGAACCTGTTCTAGTTTCAGTCTGTATCTCTGTGCCAATTAGACCGCCATTTCTAGAAGGGCCATTCGAATCCAAATTGTTGATAATGGTCAAAAATTCACCAACTTCAAAGTCATCGTCCCAATCAATACATTTGATAAAATTRATCAAGAAATTGTTAAACTGGAAAGTGTTCTTGCTTAAAATCAATGTATTCAATAAGTAGAATCTGAACTTCCAAATCAAGTTTTTCTCCTTTGGTGATAACTTCTCAAAGAATTGTTTTTGCAAAATACTGTTCAATTGACCTCTGATTTTCAATGTTGGTCTAATGTCCTTATCCAATGGTGACACTTGATGGACTCTCTCTAATCTTCTATACTTGTATTCAATTGGATCTTCAGCCAATTCTGACCTGTAAAAATCAGGGTCATAAATCTTCACTTTATTAGGGTGGGTTTTCAAACTCAGCGAATTGCTGAAAGTGATCTGATTCGACACCTCATTGTTGTTATTGTAGTTTGCATTTGCAGAATTTGGTCTATTATCAGACGTGGGCACGTTTAAACTGGCATACTTCACATCTGAGAACACAATGGGAATATCAAATTGAACCAACTCGACGTTCAAATAGACATCATTTGAGCCAGCTCCAGCAATGGGTTTTCTCAGTAATGTTTCTCTCTCTTTCTTTCTCATTTCAGCGGCATTGATCTGTTCAATCTTTCTGTATGTGAGCTGATCAAGCCAGTCAGGACCAGTTGACAGTTCACCATTTTCTTTCAACTTCAATTTCTTCTCTAATCTCTGCATTTCTGTTTCTTTCTTCTTGTTTGTATTGTTCTGAGTAACGCCATTGACTTTTAAGTTACCATCTTTCTTCCCATTTGTAAGCCCATTAGAATTCTTATCACCAGTATTGTCTCCAACAACATCAATCTTTAATTTCAAGTGACCTTTAATCAAAGTACAGCTTTCATCCTTATCAAAAACATCAACGAGGCACTTTCCTAATTTCAAAACTGCGCCAGTCTCATACCCAAAAGTAAACAACTCAAATTTCAAAACCGCATCCAAGGGCAACTGAGAGTAGTTAATGGGTAAACTAAGCCATTCTGACTTATTTCCTAGCATTGTCCTAGCACTAGAACCGTCGTATACACCAGTACTATTGACTCCACTGATACCAGCACTGGTGCCTGAATTCAGACCATTGTACCCTGCTGAACCAGCAGCTGGGCTAGAGAATGACGAACTCGCTCTTGAACCGATGCCTCCTGCACCAATTCCGGCACTTGAGACACGTCGACTGGAGCTGTTGCTTCCAGGATAAACAGATGAYGATGAAAGTGATGATAAACCAGTAGAGTAGTAACTACCATTGTAGTATCTTAGTGAGGTGGTTATGGCGCATGTTAGTTGTTTGCCATCGCCTGTTTGCAAGCACACAGAGATGAAGAGTTCGTTGGTTTGTTGTTCTTTGAGTTTGTAAGTTATCAYTTTTTCACTTATTGGATCATATTTCTTTGTGGTTGATGRGGATGATGTGTTGGCGATGGTGGTTTTGCGATTGAGGTAGTCGTCTTGCTGTATTTGCAGAAACCGTTGTGTTAGACCCGAGAGGGAATTGATTTTCAAATTGAATGAGTGATGAAGGTCTTTGGAAAGACAAAAGTTAGCCACCGTCTGTGGTGGTTTCGAATCTTTGGTCATTGGATGTCTTCAATCTTGTTTGTTGTTTCCTGTTAGTGGRTTTTGTATGCTGTTTTGAAAACTGAAAGCTGATATCTGGGCAAGCTTTGATAGATAAACGACACATTAAATTTGAAAACACGCGCGCGATACTTTTCCATTTCCACCTGTATTGACGAAAAAATCGTTTGAGCCGAATAGTAGAGTATATGCCATTGATCATTTATACCACTAAGAGTTGTTGAATYCATTATAGAACCACAATCTCCGATCAAATGAAGAATGACATCGAAACAGAAATTAACACAACATTTAGAGTACCAGCTAAAAAACCAACTCCCCTTGGAATTGAAATTTCTAATTCTGAAAAATCTTATCCTTGACAGATTTACAAACCATATAGCCCCATCAAATACATATCGTGATAATTCTTCCGTATATTTTACGGTGGTGATGTTCCAGCACTAATTAATTCGCTTTTAGATGACCATCCTATACTGGACAATATCATGCGTATATGGTTTTGGAAGAAATGAGTTGTAATGAAAATGTACTTCGGCAATACGGGTGCTCGTGCATCAAGCAAGGGTTTTTTACAATCTCACTCGGTACAAGCAAAGAGGATGAGCGTAAACGGTGGTGAAGATTTTTTAGAAGTCAAAGAAAGGATTACGAATAATTGCTCTGTTGATAATTGTCGGTCGAATTGGTTCTTCATTTTCCAAAAGCTCGAGAGATGAAATCAGAGTCACCTGAGCTMTATTTTAACAAGGTTACCTCATTGAGAGTCAACTCTGATATGATGAAAGAGTTATGGAAATCAGGAGTGTTCAAGAAATCCAAATGTTTGAAGTTTTTGAAGGTGATAGTCAGATTTAATGTAAATGTGTCATCTCTAGGTGAAGCCTTAAAGGATTGGACAAAGTTCAACTCTGAGTTATCGACAAATGAGCAAAACACACAAAAGTTGTTACTTGTACTTGCTCGTGATAGAAGGGTGAAGTGGCCGGCTTTAAAAAAGGCTCTCGGGGAAATAGTGAATATTGTTGTAGAGAATAAATCAGACTGGTATATCTCACTGTCAACTGATGGTAGTATCTTTACCCCTGGAGTGTCTGACCTTTGTCTCAAATTGTTGAATGAAGTTCAAGCTGCAAGAAAAGTTGGTTTTTATTTTAGTCATTCTGATGAAGATCTGTTTATGCTTGACTTACTGAAAAGTGTATCCAAAATCAATAAACTTTCATTAACAAACTGTCCAACTCCACTTGAAGAACTTGACTTCTCTTTTGACAACATTCCAAAATTGTCTTTACTCAGATGTACTTATAAAAATTTGTTTTTGAAGTCACKGCCTGATACCTTAAAGGAAAACAGATGGACTCCATTATTTTGCCCACACATTTGAGAGTTCTAAGAATTACATCGGATATCATTCGAAGAATCATGAATACAAAAAACTTAGATCAACTAAGTCTTGTCTCAATGAAAACAGAAGCCGTTGAATGCCGAATCAAAGAATTGCAGATGTTCATTTCCACTTTGCCAAGTTCTGTTGAAAGCATGAAACTGGATATCAAGGGATTTGAGACATTCACTATTCGTCAGGACGAAATCTCTTTCCGAAATTTGCATGAACTCAAACATTTGGATTTGCTTGGTGGACCCTAYTCAACTCTTATTAAATATACTACAGATTTTGTCAATTTACGAAGCCTTTCATTGTTGACCGTTGGATCAGAAACTTTATGCAAACTTCCACCATCTTTGGAGTCCTTAGAAATTGACACCAGACTGCATTTCAAACCCATGCTCATTGTTGACTTCTGGGACCAATTCATTTCACCTCCGAAAAACTTGGTGAATTTGGTAATTTTTGCAAAAGGTTCACTGGAACTCAATGAGCTTGATTTCAAAGAAGTGCAGTTTCCACCTTACCTCTCTTTTGTTTCCATTCAGTTTCAATATCTCAAGTCTAATTTTATATGTGTGGGCAAACGACCACCTAACTTACGCTCATTTAACTTCTCAGACGGGCCAGCTTCACGTGATCTTCGGTCCATTATTGTTCTAGACTATGCAGGAGATGGAAGTATGAGCAGTATTATGAGACATGGTGCTGGACTTTGGTTTAGGCATGAACACGCTGGGATATTTGAGGCAAGGCTACAGGATTATCTCAAAGAGGAAGAAGAACTGTATCGTATGCATCACCCTGAAGAATTTGAAAGTACTGATGAAGAAGATGAAGAAGATGAAGCAGATGAAGAGGATAGTGATGAAGGTGATGAAGGTGAGGATAATGAGGATAACGAGGATAACGAGGATAATGACGGTAGAAAGAAGAAAAGGAAGATTGCCTGATGAAACAAAGAAGCACAATTAGCTATGATAAAAATTATTTCGCAGATTACGTTTCATAAGCATTCAGCTATATGCTGTATAGTTGATGGATCAAATTCACGGTACCATGCATGCAATTAGCTTAAGTTCATTAAGTTTCTTTAAACATCAAAAAATTGGACACATGTGCATATATGCAAATTGCATTTATAATAAACAYTTTGAGAAGATCACCGATTTCATCATTTCTTGTTCAATTCCAGTCAACCTTATTCAAATTGACACTTTTTCAGGAATCCCATCTTTTGAATCGAAGTCTAGGTTTGTGCCTTTTTTTTCATTGTTGTCGATCATTAGAGATTTATTTTGGTACAAGTCGAGAAATGGCACAATATCCAACTGATTACTTCTTAGACCATGTTAWTACATTGATGATTGAYTCTGATGCTCTTGTGGAATTATGGAAGGATGGTAAATTTCGAAAAGCCAGCCGTTTGGAACGTTTGGTGGTGACAGTTCAGTTTACGGAAAAGTTAGGTTCCTTGAAGAAAGCATTAAAGAAAGATCGGTGAACAATAAGCCATCTCAGCCACGAGACACTGAACCTCAATTAGTGTTGAATATTATCGAAAGCAGGGTGGAAGATGTTCTACCTCACATGATGGATAGATGTCTATCTGAGTTGACAACTGCGGTTGCTGAGAACAAGAAAGACTGGCAGGCGACTGTTTGGATTGAAGATATCAAATTGACACCAGAATTCTCAAATTTGTTTAATGAAACTGGATTTGTGAAAAGATTAAAATTAGGTCTCGAAGACATTGTGAGCATGGGCGTGGTCCAGGAAATTTCAGAAATTGAAGACTTTAATCTTTCAAGATCCCTATTTACGCTTTCTGGCTCTACTTTTCAATTTAAGAGCATGTCATCTTTAAGGAAACTATCTCTGGGAGTTTGTCCTCTGACAGAGTCTTTTTTTGATTTGCTTCCAGATACTCTGCAGATACTCTGCAGATACTCTGAAATATTTGGAAGTTGAGTTACAATATTCAGAAGTTAATGAAATTAATTTGGTGATGAGGACTTCCGTTTCAAATATGAAGTGGCTGAAAACTCTCCTATTTGATCTACAAATATATATTTGCAGTATTAATTTTTTTCTTATAGACTGTATGACCATAAATGCAACTAGTATATATAGAGAGGCTAGCTCCTAATCCTTCAGCTCACGTGGACGGTGGGAATTGTTGATCGACCCTATAAGAAACGCTTCGAGCGTATGCCGAGCATCAAACTCGAAATGTACGTAAACTCGGTATTTATTTGATGATTTGAACGTTTGCATGTATACTAACACGTACAGAAGATCGATTCTCGAAACATCTGCTTRTGATTTATATATCATTCATCCTATCTGGATATTCAATGATTTTGTTTAATTGAGCGTTTCAAAAGAGCCCATTATCCCTACGGCACAATGCAACCACAATTTCTACAGGCCGTTGTTTCAATTGTTATAACGCAGGTAGCGGGATATCATAATTGCAAATTGGATTGGTACCTGCCAAGACCATTTAAAAATGGAATTGAATCCTTGTTTWTATACCTCGGTCATGCATCAACTCCTATCATTTTGAAATCAGCACATAAATTGTGTGAAAATTAACACAATACCAACACCAAAATGRGCAATACATCAATTACCAAGAAGCCTGATGTTGGTGATGAGCCTGAAAGACAAGCTCTTCCAGCCAATGTTAAACCTATTCATTATGATTTGACTATTGATCCAAACCTAACCACTTTTAAGTTCGATGGGGTTGTCATCATTGATTTGAAAGTTAAARAAACTTCTGATTTTATCACATTACATACTTTGGATTTAGAGTTGTTTGACGTGAAGCTGTTAACTTCTTCCAAATTTCCTGCCTCAGACCAACATCACGATGCTGTTTCTGATTCCGGTGATAGCTCTATCAGACCTATTTCCTCTAATTATAACAAGGAGGATCAAACGACTACTTTTCAGTTTGAGAAAGACACATTGATCAAAGATGAGACTGTGAAATTGTATGCCAAATTTATTGGCGAGTTGAATGAYAAACTGGTTGGTTTTTATAGAGCAAGTTATGAAGTTGATGGTGAAAAAAAATATCTGGCAACTACTCAAATGCAACCAACTCATTGTCGAAGAGTGTTCCCATGTTTTGATGAACCAAAATTGAAAGCCACTTTTGATATCTCATTGATTCTTGATTCTAATTTGACTGGTATTTCCAATATGGATGTTAAAGAAGAAGTTAGTTTGAAACCAAGCAGAGAGAAAATCAGCTTTAATACTACACCATTGATGTCAACTTATATAGTGGCTTTTGTGGTTGGTGATTTGGAATACATTGAGTCGACCTCGTTTAGAGATGTTCCAGTTAGATTATACACCACTCGTGGCTTGGTTGAAAGGGGAAGACATTCTGTTGAGGTGTGTGCCAAGTACCTGAAATACTTTGAAGATTTGTTTGGTCTACCTTATCCGTTACCCAAGTTCGATGCTGTCAGTGTTCTTGACATGTTCGGTGCCATGGAAAACTGGGGGTTGTTAATAGGAAGCAGTCAATATTTTCTTTTTGATCCAGCTGCTACTTCCGTGGCCACAACCATACACAACACGGAAACTATTGCACATGAAATTGCCCATCAATGGTTCGGTAACCTAGTCACTATGAAAAACTGGGATTCGTTATGGTTGAATGAAGCATTTGCCACTTTCATGACAAGTCAAGCTGTTGACCATTTTGAACCAGATTGGTTAACATGGGAAAGTTTCGTGGGTGATTCTTTACAAATTGCTTTAAAAGGTGATGGTTTCAGAAGTTCACATCCTATTGAAGTTCCTATTCTGAAAGATATCCAAGTTCATGATGCCTTTGATACTATCTCGTATTGGAAAGGAAGTTCAGTCTTGAGAATGTTGTATAACTGGATTGGAAAAGACGCTTTCATCGCTGGTGTGACCAAGTATTTGAAAGCCAATGTGTATGGGAACTCCAATTCTAATGATTTGTGGAATGCTCTGTCTGAGGTTTCAGGAGAAGATGTTGAGGCAATCATGGGTGTTTGGACTAAGAAAGTTGGTTATCCTGTTGTTTCTGTGAAGGAAATCGGTGAGAAGTTGGTGTTTGAACAACATCGTTTCTTGATTACTGGTGATGTGAAACTAGTTGATGATGGAAMTATTTATCCAATCTTTTTAGGTTTGAAAACTGATTCTGGTTTAGGCACTTCAATTGTTTTTGATGAAAGAACTTTGGAATTGGACTTGTTGGATGGAAATGTCAAAGATGGTTTCTTTAAGGTCAATGGTGATTCCAGTGGTGTGTATAGAGTTGCATATTCCGATGAAAGATGGAAAAAACTTGGATCCTCTTCTGCCCAATCTAAGCTGTCTGTTAGAGATAAAGTTGGTTTGGTTGCTGATGCTGGTGCTTTATCTATCGCTGGCCACACTAAAACCACCAACTTTCTTTCACTCGCTGTAAGCTGGAAACAGGAAAATTCATGTTTTGTGTTAAATGAAATAATCAAAACCATAAATGTTTTAAAAGCCGCTTATCTGTTTGAGTCTGACGCTGTTGGAAACGCATTGAATGCTTTTGTCTTGGATATCGTTTCTGAGAAATGCCACACTATAGGTTGGTCATTTACTGATGCTGACGAACCTGTTGAAGATCAAAAATTGAAAAGTTTATTGTTCACTGCCGCTGCAGATGCTGGTGACAAGCAAGTTTTACAAGAAGTGAAGAAGTTGTTCAATTCTTTTGCTGCAGRCGACTCCAGTTCAATCCATCCAAACTTGAGAGCCGCAGTGTTTAATGAAACTGCAAGAACTGGTGATGAGGCAAATTACCAAACTTTTTTGAAAATCTACAAAGACCCAACATCTTCTGTGGCAGACAAAGCAGCATCATTGAAAGCTCTTGGTCGTTTCATGCAACCTGAATTGATCGATAGATCATTATCCCTTGTTCTTTCTGGTAAAATCAAATCAACAGACGTTTTCAGCTTGGCCAATGGCCTAATCACGCATGGTAATGGAATCGAAGCTTTGTACAGCTGGTTGAAATTTAATTGGAATGCTATTGTTGAGTTGATGCCCTCTGGTTGGTCGATTTTGGGCTCACTTGTTCGAATTTCAGTTTCTGTATTCACCTCCTTGGTGAAATATGATGATGTTATTTCGTTTTTCAAAGACAAGGATACTGTCAAGCTTGGTGTTGAAAAGGAATTGAAACAAGCCCTAGATAGTATTAAAGGTACCGCTAGTTGGATTGAGAGGGATAGAACTGATGTTGTAGAATGGCTGAAAGATCATGGATATCTGAATTAAATTTATTGGCTTGTATACTGCTCATTGGATCTTGTTTTTGAAGTGAATATGGTTCTTGACTATATTATATTGATATTATGAACTCAAACAGTAGTAGATAACAAGTTGCAAGTTGTAAAATGACTCGTTGCATCAAATTTAAATTAGAGGTTTTTTTCAAGGCTGACTGTCACATCAAAAATACGTGTCAGTAAGAGAGAAAAGTGTTAGGTACTTACTACTAAAAGATAGGTAGCTAACAAATTGTTTCAACCAAACACTATTGTTCAAAATTCTAAGAAATGTTCATGGATATTGATTCCGAAAGCAACATAGACTATAGAGTACCAACCAATGTTTTGAAAATCACAACACAACTTCCAGTCGAACTTCAGTGTCTAATTTTGAAAGATGTTATTCTCAAGAGATTCAAAAAACCATACTATTTCGAGCCCCCTACCAAAGAGTTTGATGGTGAGTTTCATGATATCCTATATAGTGCCGAATTCCCAGCACAAATTGCTTCTTTGTTAGGTGTCCACCTAATCTTAGACAATGTGATGACCATGGTGCTTCAAGAGATGGATTTCGATGAGAACCTGTTGAAAAGTCAACTTTTTGACAAAATTGCCAACTTTGTTATATCAAGATCAACCCAAATCAATCTTTTTCAATCGATTATGATGGACCACCTGATGTTGAAAACCCTGAGACTCTTGTTTCCTTTCTTAACTGTTGTCGATCATTGGAGCTTTGGCTCAATCATATGAGTCAAAGACAGAATCCAACGGACTTTTATTTGATCCATGTGACTTCATTAAAAGTTGATTTAAAAACACTTKATGACTTGTGGATTTCTGATACTTTCCAGAAGGCAAGCCGGTTAAGACGTTTATAAGGGACTATAGATTTTGAGGAGGAGTTGAGCCTATCATTTATGAACCAAACATTGAAAGATTGGATACAAACAAATGGTAGATCACTCCGGTGCCGTAAAAAGAAACCAAAGTTGGTGTTGAATCTTTCTGAAAGTGATGATCCTGATTTTGGAATTATGGATATCTACCTGACCGATTTGTTGGATGTCATTGTTAAAAACAAAGATGAATGGAATGTGACCTTATCTGTTGACAATAGTATTTCTACCGAAGTTTCAATTCAATATTCCAAATTGTTTGATGAAATAGGATGTGCTAGGTCATAAACTCTGTTTATTCAAAGAGGTTACTGGAATGTTCTAGGAATGCTCAGGACATTCCCTATCATTGAAGGGTTTACTGTGTTAGAAAGTCGAATTCCATTTGATTATTTCACATTCAATTTCAAGAATATGGTATCTTTGAGAAAACTGGTCCCCATGTGGGTAGGCTTCAGACCCGCTTTTTTTGATTCGCTTCTTGATACGTTGGGAGAATTAACTATTGGGTTTCCATTGTCTCCAAACATTGAATCTAGTTCATTGCCAACTCATTTGAAAGTTTTGAATTTAACAGCTACTGAAATACCAGAAATTATTAACATCAAAGATTTGGATAGTGTGAGTGAAGTCAAATTGAGAGTTTCAGATATTAAAGCTTCCAAGAGTCAAGACTTCCTGTTTCAAAGATTGCAAGAGTTTATTTCCACTTTGCCAAGTACAGTTAAGATTTTCAAATTTGAGGACTTGAATAAGCTTTTAGGAGGAACACTTCCAGAAGATACATCATTTCCTAATTCCCTTGAACTCAAGCGTTTGCAAAGATTGGGAACAATTGCAYCATGTATGTTCGGCATCCCCGCTATTGCCTCTTTGCGTCTACTTAGGTTGATTAACGGCCTATAATCTTTGAGATCATTATCATATCTTCCTTCTACATTGAAATACTTGGATATCAATATAAGTTCTTGCAAAGATAACAACATGTGTCTTTCTCAGTTTTTGTCCAGATACATCACTCCACTGAATAACTTGTTAAAGCTGAAGATTACCACGTCGGTCACGTTAGAAACTGACAACATGGATTTCAGAGAAGCTCAATTCCCACGCCATCTTTCCTTTGTTTCGATTGGATTACATTTCAAAGGCAATCACATTTTGGTTAGCACATTTCCCCCTAATCTAGAAATAGTTGAGCTAGCAAGTTTCGATGATTATTACRACAGGGGTTTTGTTGTTGTATGTTATGAGAGTTCTGAATATGAAAGAATGAAGACTACTATTATTCCTGGTAGAGGCTCGACTTTTAAGTGGAAAGTAGCTGGAAGTTAGCATGTTTGATCAAAGAGTAGTTGTCGACTTTATATAGTTCTGTAAGTGGAAGTAATGTACGTGTGCATAAATAAAATTACCCGGCCAGCTAAAGTTCCTGTACTCATATATTTTTACGGGGGGGGGGGGAAGAGAAAATCAAGCAGACAGCCAGTTTGGGTCAATTGTTATTCTTCGCCGCCAGAGTCCACTGCAACCATTTGTTCAGTCAAATACAAATTCAAGATCAAGTATATTGATTTTGAAAGCAACGATTARAGGACTAAGGCCGATGTTTTGTTAACATCATACATATACAACGTCACACATGCATTCAAGCTCCAACAATTCGCTGTCAAATTTTCTGCAAAAAGTGTACGTCAGTTCCTACTAACTATCAACTGATTTCAGAAACATACTAAGCATTGAATATATCTGCTACACATTTCAGTTCAATATAATAAAAGGCTGGAAATCAAATTAAGAGAATTAAATTAAAACAACAAAGAAGGTGAATGATCAAGAAACGATAATGAATGAAGATAAATGACACAAACTTATGTTGAACGAATGATAAATAAAGAAGGAGAAGAAAAAAAAACACAGAAAAAGCAATTAGGATGTATTATCAAAGATATATTTCATATTTCATTAGGGATCGATAATTGTTATCATCAAACTTTCTCTGCAGGAGGCAAAGGAACGGAATCAGCATCATCTGAGACGGTTTCATTCTTAGCATCCTTAGGAACACGAGATCTAACAGGTTCAGGAATGTAAATGTTAGAAGGCATGTAAGTGAACTCACCAATTTGAGCAGCATCAGTACCAATCTCCTCTTCTTCTTCAGAAAGTCTAATCTTCAAGAATGGGATTCTGTTCATGATAAGCAACAAGATACAAGTGACGACGAAAGCCCAAGCATCAATGGAAACACAAGCAGCTAATTGATAACCCAATTGCTTATAGTGATGGTTCAACCAACCACCAGCAATTGAAACACCATARTCTGTGGCAGCAACATAATCCGCAGCGAATAAACCGGTTAAACAAGAACCAACAAATCCACCAACACCATGCAAGGCCCAAACATCCATACCATCATCGATACCCATGAGAGCCTTAGCATCAACGGCAAAGTTAGAGGCAATGGCAGTCAAGACACCAATTGGCACAGCGAAATAAACAGGAACGAAACCGGCACCTGGAGTGATACCGACTAAACCGGCAACGGCACCAGAACATAAACCAACGGTGGTCCATTTCTTACCACATCTGAAATAATCGACAAACATCCAAGCTAAACCACCACATGAGGCAGCCAAGTTAGTGTTCACGTTAGCGTAGAAACCTCTAATTGAGGCATCACCTGAAGAACCACCATTGAAACCAAACCATCCAAACCATAGGAAAACAGTACCTAACACAACAGAAGTCACTGAATGTGGTCTGTATTTAGGAACACCTTTTTKAGTGAGTGGGTCWGATCTCTTACCACARATYAAAGCATAAGCTAAAGCGGACCAACCTGAAGATTGATGAACWGGTCCWCCACCRGCGAAATCATAAGCACCYAAAGTGKYCAACCAACCWTTTGCATTCCAWGTCCACATGGCACAAGGACAGTAMACGACRGTCATCCAGATGAATARRAACACCATCATTGGACCYAATCTRGCTCTTTCACARGCACCACCAAGCATAATGCAACCGGTGATCATGGCGAACATACCTTGGAAATAGCAGAAGACAATGTCAGGCAATGTTGYARCACCRTTGTTTTCAGCCAACACTGATTTYAATGMRAATTGRTCYAARGAACCTAAGAATTTTGAAGAACGGGTACCRAAAGTTAATGAGTAACCCCAGAAAAACCATTGGAAAGACACTAAACAGATGGCCATCATTGAGGCCCACAGTAGTGATAAAGCATGTTTCTTTCTAGATAGACCAGAGTATAATAGACCAACACCAGGAATCATGATCCAGACTAAAGAACCTGAAACCATGACCCACACCATGTCGGCCTTRTCATACAACSCGGTCAAATCTTCAGTCATGGAATCATGCATCTTGAAAATTTGATCTTGTTTATGAAAGGTTTGTGTGTATGTGTTTGTGGTTGTTGTTGTTTGTTGTTGTTGAAATTCTCTTGGTTTTTGCTGATGAATTTTTCTTTTTTTTTCTTCAGTTATATACCAGATATAAGCTTAGTTGCTGTTRAGTGGAATGTAGCAAACACTAGCCTTAGATAAAGAAAGAAGGAAATTCACTGGATCTAGTAAGGGAAACAGATTCCTGAAAGAGAAAAAAAAAGGACATCATGGAACTTGGACCCTTTGSAGCATAGAGGGAATACGAAGGTATTTATAACCTCAGCTGATGGTGACTCAATGTCAATTCTATAAATTCCTGTCACCAGCTAGCAGAACATCAACAATGAACTAATATAACCACCAATTCGGCCAACCTCGTCCTAGCCCAACTTCCTTATAAAAAAAGCTTCCAACGTTTCCCATACATCTGYCTCGATCGGATTCTACAACCTTCTCTGATTCGTCCAACTGCCTGGACTGGGCCATCCATCACTGTGAATATTTTTCCAAGTTCTTAGATAAGCCGCACACGTCTTCTCTCTCAGTATCTATTATGTATCTGCTATGTATCCGGCCAATGACAGCGCTCCGCGGTCCCGTTATCATCTTATATCATGTCTCATGCCAAACCACGCGCWCTCTATTGTCTGGCCCCAATGTCCACACGTACGGTGTTTTGAAAAATGAACCATCAAAGAATTGGATTTTCACTCACAGATGAATGTAACTCGGTCTTAAACATGCTGAAACGTCAAACTAGTGAAAATGACATCGTTGAACGCKTACGATATCCATCCCCCAGTTTTAGAACTGCTCTGTATGGGAGATCACCAGGGAACACCCATATAGTAATTAGCACAGGTTGTAGCGAAAAATCTTGTTATCTAGACTCTCGATCGATCGATATACGATCAGTTGGCAAAGATAAGCGCACAAAGAAATTTTTTTTGAACGAGTTAAATTRTACGCGTGGGATTTCTTGGAATCATATTTCATGAAACAGCCTTTTATATTCGATTTAATGATTGGTTGATGAAGAGTCATGTTTAGAAAACAAATCAAATYAATATTATGACTTCAAAAAAAGGCCAAGACTTACATTATGTCACGTCATGACACTCAGAGCCACTCAATTTAAACTGGAGATTATATACAATGGATCATGATATTCATGGCTCGGTGGGTGTATGAACTGTACGTGTATAAACTGTACGTTAGAGCTGTTTCTTTTTCCCAAATATATAGGGCCGCCGGAAGATGCCGATTTACATGGTAGTACGATAGTTTAAGAGTTTTAACTTGTTTTTTAAGCAAAAAAAGACGTTAAAAATGGTACTACATTGATGTGATTAGCTTTCCAACAAATCAAGTTTTGTCACTGCCAGTCAGGGCACTATACGTGTGTTCAAAGAATTCTAGAGTTCTACGCGTGTTAGATGATACAATTTTGCTGTTATATTGCTACAGTTTTAAGTGACTATATAGCGTATACCACTTCTAAGGTAGCATGTATATATAGGGAAATGGTCTATGTTTAGACATGTACATGGTGTGTCCGTGAAGCAGTGAGCTGTCCATTTCATTTCTCAAAAATATTTCATGATTTTAAAGTATGGTATACAGAGCCCATATTGGCATTCATCCTACAGCTACGTCAAYCAAGATCAATAGATCATCAACGATAGCTGGATTTATACGGCCTTATATACTRAAGTCAAACTTTGTTTTTTTCAAATCGAAATGTTTAATCGAGCTACCAAAAAAATAGCACGATCGGCTTATCTCGGAGTCATATTTCTGAGTTCAGATAAGAATCAACGATCGATCGACCGCGTGCGCAAAGCAAAATCTTGGATTAGCTCC
>BCIP01000032.1:235101-257498 GCA_001599995.1 Ambrosiozyma monospora | reverse complement strand
TACGCGTGGGATTTCTTGGAATCATATTTCATGAAACAGCCTTTTATATTCGATTTAATGATTGGTTGATGAAGAGTCATGTTTAGAAAACAAATCAAATYAATATTATGACTTCAAAAAAAGGCCAAGACTTACATTATGTCACGTCATGACACTCAGAGCCACTCAATTTAAACTGGAGATTATATACAATGGATCATGATATTCATATTCATGGCTCTGTGGGTGTATGAACTGTACGTGTATAAACTGTACGTTAGAGCTGTTTCTTTTTCCCAAATATATAGGGCCGCCGGAAGATGCCGATTTACATGGTAGTACGATAGTTTAAGAGTTTTAACTTGTTTTTTAAGCAAAAAAAGACGTTAAAAATGGTACTACATTGATGTGATTAGCTTTCCAACAAATCAAGTTTTGTCACTGCCAGTCAGGGCACTATACGTGTGTTCAAAGAATTCTAGAGTTCTACGCGTGTTAGATGATACAATTTTGCTGTTATATTGCTACAGTTTTAAGTGACTATATAGCGTATACCACTTCTAAGGTAGCATGTATATATAGGGAAATGGTCTATGTTTAGACATGTACATGGTGTGTCCGTGAAGCAGTGAGCTGTCCATTTCATTTCTCAAAAATATTTCATGATTTTAAAGTATGGTATACAGAGCCCATATTGGCATTCATCCTACAGCTACGTCAAYCAAGATCAATAGATCATCAACGATAGCTGGATTTATACGGCCTTATATACTRAAGTCAAACTTTGTTTTTTTCAAATCGAAATGTTTAATCGAGCTACCAAAAAAATAGCACGATCGGCTTATCTCGGAGTCATATTTCTGAGTTCAGATAAGAATCAACGATCGATCGACCGCGTGCGCAAAGCAAAATCTTGGATTAGCTCCRACTCCGGACCAAACATGCACATGACCGGTTCCTTGCGCTATGATGAACTGCCGTTTTGGGAAGGTCTAATGCATGRATTACTCCTTATTTTCTTATCGGTCTGGACTCTGGACTCTGGACTCTGGACCTCCCGTCATGTACCGGAATGCCGTCAAATACATATAGAGAACAGAAACKAGAAACTATATAGAGGCCGGGTAACTTACATCTCCAAGTTTCGTATGACACATATTGTGRAATACAGAATTCTGCATGAGTACATGTATGTCAAATTCGAGGTCAAAGTCAARGTCAAACTACTGCAACGTACACCTTTCGTGAAACAGATATTTACTTCCCCTATGATTAAACTCTTCATCAATCTTTAGTYTAACTTCACTCAAACTATCTAATTCTTTGATATTAGTTATCTCTGGTGTTCAAATATTTTAAATTATCGGGCAAAGATCTTAGAAAGGAATCATCTAATGTACCAACACCTGCAATAAACAGCTTCCACAAAAACACCATGTTTTTGAAATCTATTGTGAAATCATCAAGGTACATAAATTCACGTAACAGATGCAGCTCTTTGATTTTGTGTGTTCTATTGATAACTTYAAAGTCATCCATCCGAGTAGATAAATAAAATACTTCATCAGATAGTTCAAAGTAATTATGTAATAAATCGGATGAAAGGTCTTTATAAGACAGGGATACTGTTGAAGTTTGTGAAGCTCTCTAAATTGTGCTATTAGTTATGACGAGATGTTGTCCTATTAGATATATCAGATTTGTTGAACATCAACTTTGTTGGTTACCAGTTCCGGGATTCTAAGTATATACTCTGGTAGATTGTCATGGATATGACAAAGCCACAGTTGGTCATGGATTACTTCCTTCCAGTATTGCCAAGTACGGTCTTGCTATTGATTGGTTGTTTGCTCCCTCCCGCGTGGCTATTGGTTTATGAAGAAGGTGGCACGAGTCAGTACTGGCCAGGCTGATTAGTGTTCATGTTCCTTTATAAGATATTATGGTGAGTTGCTATAACAATTACGTGGGATGTATTAGGTTGTTAGGTTGGTTGTCATCCGGTTCAATGTATCATGAAATGGTTGCAGATAATTAGAATACTTCACGTGAAATTGTATTACCACAGTTCGTACATCTCAAGCACAAACTTCATATTTAGATTAGATTCAGACCAGGTATTTAAGTCTATGTATTTCCTTCTTTTTTATACTCCCTGTTAAGGGGAAGAGCTCATAGAGTCCTACTTGGGGACATAGGCACTTAGTCCGTTTTTCTGCTCTTCATTGTCATTCATCTAAAAGAGTAAAAGCCCATTGTCACTTAACACTTCTATTGGCACTATAATAGTAACAGATACCGACCAGATTTTTTTGTTCTCAACGATGACATCCAGCAACTCCGTCAGGTATATGTTCATCATTTCATACTCATCATAATTACCTTGGAAAATTTGGAATACCAACTTTGGTCTATTCTCGCATGGTCTGATTTGATCTAAGTTTGATTCTATCYAATCTTTCAATGCCTCGTTCAAAAAAGACAAGTTCAATTCTTTTTCCAAATCAATCGCTATTGCCAAACATCTAAGGTGTGAGGCCTTCTGAAACTTCCCAGACATCCACAGCTTATGAAAGGTCTCTGGATCAGTCTTCAATGAAGTTACATGATCCAAATAAAGCTCGGGTGGAGCTCCTTWTATTTGACTATTGTGGAGCCAAACCTCCAGTGACCGACAACAATGAAGAAAAGGCACAACAGTTGCAGGGTATTTAAACAGTAAAACTCCATAAGTATTAGTCATTTGAATCAAATTGACCTGTATTGATTTTGATATAACAAAGTTGGCAATCTTATGAAAATGTTGACTTTTCCATAGGTTCATATCGAAATTCATCTCTTGAAGCACCATCACAATCACGTTGTCTAAAATTGGATGAACTCCCAAAAGAGATGCTATAAGACCCGGTAATTCTGGACTGAAGTAAATCTCACTAAATTCATAAAGTAAATTAATCTTCATCATGTGAAGTCAAATAAAAAGGCTTTTGGAATCTGTTGAAGATAACTTCTTTAAGAATTCGACAGCGAAGTTCAAATGGAAGCTGTGTTGTGATGTGCAAAACATTGGTTGGTATAGCTTGTAAATTAAAATTTYAAAATGCTGAAAATTGGAAAAGCTATTTGTRAAAAAATAAATCAAGCGTCAAAGTGGATTGGCATTTTGTAATATCTTGCAAAGGAAACAACTRATTTCTTTATTTGGTCATTTTGGATCTCCAGTTTCCGGAATCTCACTTTATCTCTTAGTATCTGGATAATTTTTATATATGAACTATACTTCAGTAATGTGCTTAGATCAGCATCTGGACAATCTAAGTCTGTCATGTTGATGTGTTGTTGATACAATATTGTRTTGTCTATAAATGAGGAACTACTTGCCACAATATTCCATATTTGTTGTGAGACAGGGCATTGTTCCAGTAGATGTTCAATAGTTTCATTTGAATTTTGACAGAGACAGCATTTTTGAGTGTTTTGTGTGTTTAATAGGTGGTGCAAATTCCCCAACTGAAAAAAATGRAGGTTTTCCAAAAACCAGGATATTTATGTTGGTGTTTGGATAGATGTTTCCAAAATTTTGAAATTTCGTCCTTTGACTTGGTTGACCTTCTTGGTATAATCAGATGATCATCTGCATGTTGTTTGTAGAGTTGCATTGATGTTCTACGGAATGCGTCAGCCGTGATAATTTGATTTGTTGTTGTTGCTATTATTGTTTYGAGTTTTTCAGTTGGGGTGGCATGTACATGAGTTCATCATTTGAATGGCTTATAGCGACTGATACATTGGTTCCAATTCGAAATGTTGATGTCACAGCTGATTTATTTTTGTTGTTGAGAGCTAACTTGAAAGATATATGTCAGTCAATTGTGGATATCTATTTCTCATTACTGATATTGTTGTTGGATTGTTGTACTGTTGGTGATGGGCTCATTTATGTGTCCTTGGAAGTCATGATGTAGTAAATAATCGGACCATAACATGGTAATTTTTCTGTTGCTGTTGTTGTTGTTTATGTTTTCATGGTAACGACTGACATGATTAGTCACTTCTAGTATTGCCATCTGTATTATAAATCTGAAGTTAACACTTGGAGTTTGGTTGTCAGTTAAATTAAAGCTCATAAAATAAAATGCATTAATAAAGTGATTTTTTTTTATAAAATTAACCACATGCATATATTTATTATTGATCGATCGTAACAATAATGTTTCATACACCCTCCCGAGGCTCCAAAATTTATGGCATGCAATTTGAAAAATTGGCAAATTGCAAATATAATTATTTTATAGATATACTTTAATACAGATTAAACTAATAGGTTAAAAAAAAACAGCTCAGCTTTCAAATTTGTCAAATTTTCACGGAGGTTGGTACTGGATGATGATTAACGTATATACCCAATTTTAAAGCACCACCCGAATGTCAATTTAAAACGTATCAAGCTGGAAGCAGTGAGCACTATGTCAGTGACCAGTTTTTAACGTGGAATTTAATGTTATAATATTTAGATGGGTCACGTGCATCCCAAAAGTGGCTCTTTCCCGCTCGCGGCCGGGCTCCTCAAAAAAAAAAAAAATCTCTTGTACATAGGAAAAAAAAGTGTGGTGGATCACTTTTGAATTCTGACTTACTTGTACATTGTTCGATTTTTGTTCGCCTTATCAACATCAGTGATCACAAGCCCCCAATTCATATACAATTTCTCAACTATAAACAATTTCCCATGTGTCCACAGTTATGAATTTGCGTATACGCTGCACGCTAGAAAAAATACGTTGCTTATAACCGATGATGGATCAACTACATGTCTACCACAAACCGTTACAATTGCTCATAGCCTACTGTTTCTTGGATATATCATATTGCCAATTCTTTTGCTAAGACAATACATACAACTGATAACTCTAAACACTTTGATAGATACGATGATTGGATAGAAYTTGGCGCTTCTCTTATCAGTAGCTGAACGAATGAATGATGATCTTCTTTGAATTTGACATYGATATCAACAGCTGTTCTTCAGGGACGACCCTAGATGTCCCTGGCACATGCTTTCCTTTTCGAGCACCTATATACAAATATGAGCTTTGACACCACTCTTTTCAATACACAGCAAAGTGAGATTTAAGTTCTCGACTCCCCCCATGCCAGTTGAAAGTCACAATTGTGGTTTTTTGTTTTGCAACATAAATTTAGCTAAAAACGTTATCTGACGCAACGGTTCAAATTTCAGATATTTTCAATTCACAGCTTATAGAGACCAGTTTCGGTGATCAAAATTAGCACAAGTCGATAATAATTCCAAAATGTTGCATGCACCTTCCAAGATCACGRCTTTTCCAGTACCCAGAACATGATATTGTGGTAATTTCTCCATAGTGTGGTTAGAACGTAACATCAGAGTTACATAATATAATAGTTGAATCAACGATATATACATCTTGAAAACGTTATAGATAGGATAGCTGCCGACATGGAAGAATATTGAGAATCAGGTATGATTGAAAGATCCACACTCATCTAACAATAGTCCTTTCTCTGACATGATRCATTGTCTACTTTTCTGTGCGTGAAATGGCATATATTTACTGAATTGGTCATATATACAASTTTTAAGGTTCAACGCTTCTACTATACTATCGATCGAAGATCCATGAAGATCACTTTGAAGACCCTATTATCTTGCCACAATTTTTGATGAAGTAGTGGTGTTATGGAATATTAATATGCCTGACAGAATATAAAAGTCCATCATTATCCTGTTTGATTCGACGATCGGAAGTTGAATTATGAATCTTTGAAAGTATCATTTTGTTCAAACTCAAACACTTTACCCACACCCACATCAAACCGTTATSAAAATGCCAAGTGCATCCTCAGTTTTAAACGGTGTCAAGAACTTTTTTCTTGTCGTTGTCTTTGGTATCGATGATAAAGCTACACATGTGTCCGATGATGATTTGAGCAGTTTTTCCGATGAACAAGAATCAGATGGTGCTCCAGTTGAAAAGAAATCTCCATTGGGTTATGAAGTCACTCATACTGCTGCATTTTATTTAATTCTTCAAGGTGTCATTGGTACCGGTATTTTTGCTACACCTGCAACCATCTTGAAATCCATCGGTAGTATTGGTGCATCCTATATTCTTTGGATCGTTGGTTTCTTGGTCACATTGTGTCTTATCTTCATGTACATTGAGTATGTCACTTATTTCAGAAGACGTTCCGGTGGTGATGTTGTCTATTTAGAACAAGCATTCYCAAGACCACAATTTTTGGTTCCTGTTTCATACGCTGCTGTCACTGTTATTCTTTCCTTTGCTACTTCATCTGCCTCTGCATTTGCCACATATGTCTTCAAAGCAGCTGATTATACTCCAACTGATTGGGAGGCCAGAGGATTAAGTGTTGCACCATTGGTTTTAGCTGCTGCAATCACTGGTATCAATACAAAGTTTGCGATGAGATTGAACTCATTGTTGGGATTCGCTAAGATTGTGTTTATCTTTTTCATTGCTTTCTCTGGTTTTGCTGCTCTTTCAGGAACGACCGAAGCTCCAAAGAACCATGATATTTTCAAAAACTCTTGGGAAGGTACAACAACCGATGGTAACTCCATCAGTAATGCTATCATGAAGGTCGTGTTTGCTTATGGTGGTACYGGTTATGCATTTGGTGTYGTTGCTGAAACMAACCCWAAGAAYACSATCAAGACTTTCAAATATTTTGTTCCAGCTACATTATTTGTCATTTTCCTCTTGTACATTCTCTGTGTCACTGCTTACTATGCTGGTATTCAAGATATCAAAACCATCAAGAGTAGTGGTAATTTAGTTGCTGCTGTTTACTTTGAAAAGATTTTTGAAACCAAGGCTGCCGTGAGAGCTATGTGTGCCTTTGTTGCCATTTCCGCTTTCGGGCATTTGTTGACAGTTTACATTTCCCATTCAAGAGCATTAAGAGAGTGCGGTAGACAAGGTGTTTTGCCATTCCCAAGACTTTGGACTAGTGTTAAGCCATGGGGCACTCCACTTTTCCCTATCCTTGTTACTTTGATTGTCAACTTGATTGTTTTGTTGGCTCCTCCTCCAGGAGATGCCTATAACTTCATTGTTGATTTGGGTTCTTACTCTGGTTATATTTTCAATTTGTTGTTAGTCATTGGTATTTTCAAATTGCGTAAGGATAGAAAGAGTAAAGGCTTAGGTTTTAGAGAGTTCAAATGTCCAACTCCATTATTAGTCATTGTTTTCCTATGGGCCTTGTTCATTTTAGCCATGGCTTTCGTTCCACCAAAAGGTACTCTTATCGGAAGTGATGTCAGTTTCTTCTATGCCACTTACCCACTTACCACTTTTGGTCTTTTTGCTTTATGTCTTATATACTATGCTGTTTGGTCACAAGTGTTGCCAAGAATCGGTCGTTATCAATACAGAATCAGTGAATACTCTTTGCCAAATGGAGAAGTCGGTCACACTGTTATTAAAGTCAAGAATGATGAATTGGAGAAGTGGGATGCTGAGCACAAGGTAATTAAAGGTTTACATGGTGGTTTCGATGATGAACTTGAAACTGAAGTTCGTCTTGTTGAGAAGGAGTTGGGCCATCACAGTGTCTCCASTTATTCAAGCGGCGAGAAGAAGGAGGGCTATAATACTACTACCCGTGTGCATTGAAACATAAGAACAACCGCACTTTTCTAATACCTATGAATGATGTCTTCTGTCATCAATAATTCAGTCTTYAATTTTCTTTTCATGTATGTGTTTGTTTCCATATTCTTTTTTCTACTCTTTTTGTTAGTTTCTTAATTCTGTCAATATTTGAAAATCGACGCAAATTGACGCGACGAAATATTTTTTGCACCCGCATCCAACTCTCAATCTCAAGAGTCAAGAGTCAAGGGCATGTGCGCTGTGGAGCTTCGAAATCGTGGAGATCTATACTGTTCAGAAAGCCATAATTGTGGCATGTATTTTGCATCATATGGACTTGGCTCAAATTTGAACTTCGATATCTACTCAAAGAAAACGACACACAATTTACACAGAAYTGCAACAAGTCATGATATACACCATAACCAGGAAATGCTGATACACATTGAGAAAGCCTGGTCTTTTAACAAATTGAATTATTCAAAACACAACATGACAATCGACAGTACCGAAATGARTAGTCTACAAAACTTCATTCCATTCTCAAATAGGAACATTACTAGATAGTCATACTGGAAACCGTTGAGGAGAATCTTGGGGCTTTCAGCCAAATGTTAATTCTGYGCGTGGAAAAATGATAACAACTGTGGACATCGCATATATTTGGGGGTTACATGCAAGATCGATTGGCATTACTTTCACTACTTAAGAAYATTTTACAGCAAATTACCACAAACTTCCATAGGTATCTGACAGAATCTGCCACGGTGATACTTACCAGTTTGACCAACCAATGGTAAATGTTTGTTGAAACCAAATATGCATCTTCGAACATGTCCGTTATGCACCAACWATCGAATCGAATCGAATCATGATAATTTTCCATCCAGCGGTTGGGTTTATCAAGGGTCCATGATCTTCAGCATATTGACATCCGATGGCATGGCTTTAGCTAWWTAACGATTCAGCATCGATTCTATAATAGGAGGCCGGTGCAAGGWTTTCATGGTGCATAGCTTGACTTSTGGTCAATTAGAAATATAGACACATCTTGAGTTTTTGCCAAGTTATTATTCACWTTTCCTGATAATGTTTGAAATGACTTGAACTGTTATGATTCCACAACTCTAGTTGCAGGTCCGCTACTTTGCCGTCTTTTTGGTAGGTGTGATGATGGCCTTGTTACTTTTTTTTTGGACTGTGAACTCTTRCAACTTTTTACAGGACTTCATTTCTTGGGCTACCCTAATAAAGATAAAAACAGTTTCAAAAGTTGAAGTACATTTTGATAATATTGCGATATTTCTTGGCTTATTTAGCCACCRTATACCACAAATCCAACTACACATTTTTCSAACAATAAACAACATTATCTTGAAAAACTATAAAAATGACCGAAAATCCTTTCATTTTTGACGTCTTCTTTCGGTAGTATCTATCAGCTCATTTTTGATCACATTTTGTGCTATAACCATCCTCCACCTTCCAATTCAAACTTTTACAAACATGACTATAGCCTCATCAATACTGAACGGGACAAAAGATTTCTTTATGGTTGTTATCTTTGGTATCAACCACAAAGAATCCCAAGTTAGTGATGAAGACATCAGCGACTATTCAGATGATCAGGACTCAGCAGGTGCTCCAGTTGAAAACAAATCGCCTTTAGGTTATGAAGTCACTTATTTCTCAGCATTCTACTTGGTTATTCAAGGTGTCATCGGTACAGGTATCTTTGCTACACCRGCCAGTATCTTGAAGTCCACTGGTTCCATTGGTGCATCATACATCTTCTGGGTTGTTGGTTTCTTAGTTACGTTGATCCAAGTCTTCATGTACATCGAATACGTTACCTATTTCAGAAAGAGATCCGGTGGTGATGTTGTTTATCTTGAACAAGGTTTCCCAAAACCACAGTTTATGATCCCAGTCACATATGCAGCAGTCACAGTTATTTTATCATTCGGAACATCATCTGCATCTGCCTTTGCTCAATATATTTTCAGAGCTGCCGATTATTCACCAACTTCCTGGCAACTGAGAGGATTAAGTATTGTTCCAATTTTCTTATCTTTARTCATCACTGGTGCAAGCACAAAGCTGGCTATGAGAGTCAACAACATTTTAGGATTCGTCAAAGTTGTGTTCCTTTTGTTCATCGCATTTTCTGGATTTGCCGCTTTGAGTGGATCCACTAARATGCCAAAGAATCACGATATTTTCAAGAACACTTGGGAAGGTACAACYACTGATGGTAACGCTGTCAGTAATGCCATCATGAAGGTTGTGTTTGCTTATGGTGGTACTCCATATGCCTTTGGTGTCGTTGCTGAAACAAACCCAAAGAATACCATCAAGACATTCAAGTACTTTGTTCCATTGACTTTGTTCGCTATCTTTGTTCTTTACATCCTTATCATCACTGCCTACTATGCTGGTATTCAAGACTTGGCCGAGATCAAGAAAGGTGGTACCGTTATATCAGCTCTTTACTTTGAGAAGATCTTTCAAACCAAGGCATCTGTGAGAGCAATGTGTATTTTTGTTGCYTTGTCTGCATTTGGTCACATGTTAACGGTGTACATTTCTCATTCTAGATCATTGAGAGAATGTGGTAGACAAGGTGTGTTGCCAAACCCAAAACTCTGGACTAGTGTGAGACCATTCGGAACACCATTATTCCCACTTCTAGTTACATTCATTGTCAACTGTGTTGTTTTGTTGGCTCCTCCTCCAGGTGACGCATACAACTTTATCGTTGATTGTGGTTCTTACTCAGGTTACATCTTCAATGTGTTACTTGCTGTTGGTTTATTCAGAGTTCGTGCCCTGAGAAAGAAACAAGGCTTGGGTTACAGAGAGTTCCATATTCCTACTCCTTTACTTGCTCTTGTTTTGCTATGGTACATTTTCGTGTTGGCCATGGCCTTTGTTCCACCCAAGGGTACTTTAATCGGAAGTGATGTTAGTTTCTTCTATGCTACTTATCCAATCACAACATTCGGTTTGTTGGGAATCTGTATCTTGTATTACTTCATCTGGGCCAAGATCTTACCTCGTTTCGGTGATTATCAATACAGAATCGGAGAGTACGACTTACCAAGTGGTGAAAAAGGTCATACCGTGGTCAAGGTTAACAATGCAGATGTTGAAAAATGGGACGCTGAACATGGCCAGGTTAAGGGTGGTTTGACCGGTGCTGGATTTGATGATGAAGTTGTTTCAGATGTCCATCTTGTAACTGGAACCGTTACTAACTCCTCTGACGATTCATTGAAGAAAACAGATAACAATGTCAAAGTGGTTTAATTTTGCCTACATTCCAAATCTGCAGTATGATTACTATAATTGTTAATTTCATATTACCCATTTTTTATTTCTGCTTTTTTAACCTATAATTTACCATATTGCTAGGGAGTACATACATAACCCACTGTCTACAATTAATTCTTCAAAATTCACTAGACCAAGTACTAGTATATAGTAATCGACGCGCATACTATGCGTCGATTTGAGTCGATTCTTTAACTTCTCAGAGCTTGTCCGAAAAACAAAAAAAAAATTCAAAACTGATGTTCGATATGCCATAGTTGTGGCAAGCTCTTGGTACTTCTTATACAACTTCAGATAATGCCATCCCACATATATCATTTTATCCATCTCTATACGCTGATTATCCCGAAATTGATGCTTTGACAAATTATAAGGTTATCTTAAGGCAGTTCAAGACGACCATTACTTCGGCCCATCAAGTGTATGCAGATTGAAGTTGAAAGGCCGAAGAATCCAATTTAAACCAAACTAGATGTACTACTTGACTATCATGATATGCTAACATACGACCAACGGTGAATTAGATCTTCTTTCAGGGTCATTCAAAAGGTTCATGAACATCTGACCAACATTGTTATCTTATGACTCACACGTGCGAAGAACAGCTCTATACTATGGAAAATCACCAAATTGCTGAAGAGGATATACACAGTTTATTGACATTTTTTCAGTTATGAAAGGCATTCTGGAGCCCAATTTACTAGATTGACACAATTTGACAACCACACCAAAAATAGCCGACAGTTTGTTCTAACTCGGCCGATAGTTATTCCAAGCTGATTACAACGACAACTATTTCTTTTTGATGCAGCTTGACTTCTTTTTCCTGTACCGTTGTTCATGAAGATCCAGCAGCCTCACATGTGAATATTCAGGGTCTTAGCACACAAGTACCCTGAAAGGAACAAATAGCTGTGTTTTTTGTTAATTCATCGCTCAAGTTCGCCAAGGTCCTTACATTTTTGCTCTATCATTTATGCGCATCTTCCAATTTCCAAGAGTTTAACTGTGCAGTGTGTATGCAAATCTGCCTACTTAGTATAGCCAAAAAACGGTTGTGATCACTGTGATGAATCGTTTCCGCTAATTAACCGCTTCTCAGAAATATATCTCCGAAAACAGCTTATTTGAAGGTTTCAAGTTATTTGAAGAAGTTTGTTAAAGCTTAAGGCGATCTGGAAATGATTTCTTGGCAGAACTTGCCACACTATGCCCATGCAACTAACTAATTTGAAAAGAAACCACGAGTATACGTATAGAAGCTGGCTACCTCTAAAGTTATCAAATGTGTATAAAAACAATTGAAAGTCCTATAATGTTTGACCTGAAAAGATTGCTTTCTTGATTACCTTCAAGCTCATCATCAATCATCCCCACCAATTTGTTCAAGAATGGCCATAGCTTCCTCAATTTTGAATGGTACGAAAAACTTCTTCATGGTAGTTATCTTCGGTATCAACCATGAAGAATCCCATGTGACTGATGAAGACATCCTTGACTCCGCAGATGAGCAAGATTCAGGTGGTGCACCAGTTGAACAAAAATCACCATTAGGTTATGAAGTCACTTATTTTTCAGCATTTTATTTGGTCATGCAAGGTGTCATCGGTACAGGTATCTTTGCTACACCTGCTTCAATTGTTAAATCTGTTGGTTCTATCGGTGCATCGTATCTTTTTTGGGTCGTTGGTTTCGTTGTCACTTTGCTTCAGGTGTTCATGTACATTGAATACGTCACTTACTTCAGAAAAAGATCAGGTGGTCAGGTGGTTTACTTAGAGCAAGGTTTCTCAAAACCACAGTTCTTGATTCCTGTCAGTTATGCTGCTGTTACAGTCATCCTTTCCTTTTCAACATCGTCTGCTTCTGCTTTTGCACAATACATTTTCAAAGCCGCTGACTATGAGTACACTGACTGGCAACTAAGAGGGTTGAGTATTGTCCCAATTTTCTTATCTTTAGTCATCACTGGTGCAAGCACAAAGCTGGCTATGAGAGTCAACAACATTTTAGGATTCGTCAAAGTTGTGTTCCTTTTGTTCATCGCATTTTCTGGATTTGCCGCTTTGAGTGGATCCACTAARATGCCAAAGAATCACGATATTTTCAAGAACACTTGGGAAGGTACAACYACTGATGGTAACGCTGTCAGTAAYRCCATCATGAAGGTTGTGTTTGCTTATGGTGGTACTCCATATGCCTTTGGTGTCGTTGCTGAAACAAACCCAAAGAATACCATCAAGACATTCAAGTACTTTGTTCCATTGACTTTGTTCGCTATCTTTGTTCTTTACATCCTTATCATCACTGCCTACTATGCTGGTATTCAAGACTTGGCCGAGATCAAGAAAGGTGGTACCGTTATATCAGCTCTTTACTTTGAGAAGATCTTTCAAACCAAGGCATCTGTGAGAGCAATGTGTATTTTTGTTGCCTTGTCTGCCTTCGGACATATGATCACGGTCTACATCTCTCATTCTAGAGCATTGAGAGAATGTGGTAGACARGGTGTTTTGCCGTTCCCAAGACTTTGGACCAGTGTCAAGCCATTTGGAACACCACTATTTCCACTTCTCGTCACATTCATTGTCAATTGTGTTGTTTTGTTAGCTCCTCCACCAGGTGACGCCTACAACTTCATTGTTGATTGTGGTTCTTATTCTGGTTACATTTTCAATGTTTTGTTAGCCATTGGTTTATTCAGAGTTCGTGCCGCCAGAAAGAAACAAGGTTTAGGATACAGAGAGTTCCATATCCCTACTCCACTGTTAGTCATTGTGTTATTATGGTACATTTTTGTGTTAGCGATGGCTTTCGTTCCACCTAAGGGTTCTTTGATCGGAAGTGACATTAGTTTTTTCTACGCTGCATATCCAATCACCACTATCGGCTTGGTTCTTCTTTGTGTTGCTTACTTTGTTGTCTGGGCTAAGATTTTGCCTCGTTTTGGTGGTTACCAGCATAGAATTGGCGAGTACACTTTGCCTAATGGCGAAAAAGGTCATACTGTTGTCAAGGTTAAGAATGCAGATGTTGAACAATGGGACACTGAACATGGCCATGTGAAAGGTGGATTAAGTGGTGCTGGATTTGACGATGATGAGGTTGCTTCTGAAGTTCATCTTATTGCTAATCATACAAATTCATCTAACAATTCTGATGAATTATACAARCAAAACGAGAAGGTTGTTGTTAAAACTTGAAACCTGATCCACATACTTTTAATATTTCTCTGATTATTTATCCTTTTTCCAAATGATACATTATTACCGTTCTCTTTTCTTTTATAAAATTTTAATTTAATTTGTTTAATTTCCAATATGTGTTGAAGTAAATAGAAGCRGGTTCAAGGCTGTGCTTCTTTCCAATATTCGGACGGGGTTGGATCTCCGACAGAATACGCGCATGTAGGAATTTGCCAACTGCCCAAATCCACAGTTTCGAAATTCCATCAACTTCAAGCCATAGTTTCTGGGATCCACAATTCACAATTTGCCATCTTTACATAGAATTTGAACTTCGAAGTGCATATACGCCCTTAATTATCAAATCCACGAATCCTTACAAAATTGATATTATCAAGCTATGAGACCCTGAGTACATATACTTCACTGAACCCTTAGGTTAACCCTTATGTTAACCCTTAGGTTAACCAACAGATGCCCATGAGCTGTCTTTTCATCCAAATTCAAAACACCTTTCACCAWGAAAAAACATGATGAGAAACACAAGATTTAACGACATTCTCATTGAACTGTGGCCATCACGGAAATCGAACATTTAACAATACAATAAGCTCATTTAACAATCTGTCACCTGTGATATTGTGATCCCGGCTTTCACCATTTTGCAATGCCAAGGCATCATGCCAATGACAAGTACTTAGTATTGCATCAAAGGGCATGGCATTATCAAATTTCGAACATCTTCAACACTTTCTAATATGATACGTTGTTTCTGGTTGCATTCGTCTTCATCCGCTGTTTTACCTTCCCTAACCGTTTTTGCGTTTCTTTTATCCGCTTTCTATGCTGATGAAGATGCCTTATTTGACAATTTACTCGTATTTCCCATAGGCTTTCATCAATTTCAGATGAAGATCTCAGCGGTGTCCCATATTCCACCTATGATTTGACTCTTTGTTGAAAAGCTATAAGAACCCCTAATGATCCCCTAATTTGATATCTTTGATTGATCTTCGTTGTCTTGAAAAATCTATCTTCTGTATCCAGTTAGTTTTCATTCAGTTTGTTGTTGTCATCTCATCTCATCGCATTACACTTTAGCTCACTCAATCTAATTACACATTACAACAGCATATTTTTTAACATCGGAYAGAACAAGATAATGGGTATTGGTTCAACAATTTGGAATGGAACGAAAGACTTCTTTTTAGTGGTTGTCTTTGGTATCAACGATGAAGAAACCCACGTCACAGATGAAGACATCAGTGATTTTTCAGACGAACAAGATTCAGGTGGTGCCCCAGTTGAACAGAAATCACCACTAGGTTACCAAGTCACATATTTCTCAGCATTTTATTTGGTCATGCAAGGTGTCATCGGTACTGGTATTTTCGCTACACCTGCCACGATCACCAAATCCATGGGTTCTATTGGTGCCTCATACCTTTTCTGGGTTGTTGGTTTTGTTGTCACTTTGTTGCAAGTGTTCATGTATGTTGAATACGTTACTTATTTCAGAAAAAGATCCGGTGGTGATGTGGCCTATCTAGAACAAGGTTTCCCACATCCGCAATTCATGATTCCAGTCACTTATGCTGCCGTCACCATTGTCCTTTCTTTCTCTACATCTTCTGCCTCTGCTTTTGCTCAGTATATCTTTGAAGCTGCTGAGTATGACTACACCGATTGGGAATTAAGAGGTTTGAGTGTGGTTCCTATCTTTCTCACTGCCATCATCGCCATTATCAGTACCAAGGCCGCCATGAGATTAAACAGTCTTTTGGGATTCGTCAAGGTTGTGTTTTTGTTGTTCATTATCTGTACTGGTTTTGCTGCCTTGAACGGTTCCACTAAGATGCCTAAGAACCACGATATTTTCAAGAACACTTGGGAAGGTACCACTACAGACGGTAATGCTATCAGTGATACCATCATGAAGGTTGTGTTTGCTTATGGTGGTACACCATATATTTTTGGTGTCGTTGCTGAGACCAATCCAAAGAACACTATTAAGACATTCAAGTACTTTGTTCCATTGACATTGTTTGCTATTTTCATTATTTACATTCTTGTCATTACTGCTTACTATGCTGGTATTCAAGATTTGGCAGAGATTAAGAAAGGTGGTAATGTGATATCAGCACTTTATTTTGAAAAGATTTTCGGAACCAAATCGGCAAAGAAAGCCATGTGTGCCATGGTTGCCCTATCTGCCTTTGGTCACATGCAAACTGTCTACATTTCCCATTCTAGAGCATTGAGAGAGTGTGGTAGACAAGGTGTCTTACCTTTCCCAAGACTTTGGACCAGTGTCAAGCCATGGGGTACTCCAATTTTCCCAATTTGTGTGACTTTCATCGTCAACTTGATCATTCTATTGGCTCCTCCACCAGGTGACGCCTACAACTTCATCGTCGACTGTGGTTCTTACTCAGGTTACATCTTCAATGTTTTACTAGCTGTTGGTTTATTCAGAGTCCGTGCCGCTAGAAAGAAACAAGGTTTGGGATACAGAGAATTCCACATTCCTACTCCACTGCTAGTCATTGTTCTTCTCTGGTACATCTTTGTGTTGATCATGGGTTTCGTTCCACCTAAGGGCACATTAATCGGAAGTGACGTTAGTTTCTTCTATGCTGCTTACCCAATCACCACCATTGGTTTGGTGTTCCTTTGTATTCTTTACTTCCTTGTCTGGGCCAAAGTGTTGCCTCGTTTCGGTRGTTATCAACACAGAATTGGAGAGTACTCTTTGCCTAATGGGGAGAAAGGTCATACTGTCGTTAAGGTTAAGAATGAAGATGTTGAGAAGTGGGATGCTGAACATACGCATATTCAAGGTGGTTTGTCTGGTGCTGGTTATGATGATGAGGCTGTCTCTGAAGTTCATTTGGTTAATAGTAGGACCAACAGTAACTCTGAAAAATCTTTGAAGAAGGATGCTGATGTTTCTGTTAAAGCCTAGGGGTCCAACACTTTTCTGATCTGAMTTTTCTTCTGTATTTTTCTATTTCTCAAATGGTGATTATTCCATTCTTCCTTAATTCGTATTTATAAATATAATTACCTGCATTCTTCTAAAAACATTCCAGTTATAGGCTCATATTAGACATATTGTAAATTATTGAAGATAATTCAATTACGATATATCGATCAACGTTGATAGTTATACGTACACGCTATATAGTTTGGATTTGAAAGTTGTATAATCAGCGACCCAGAGTATATAGATCGATGCAGTTTATATTATACTGAAGCATGCAGATTAACTCATATTAAATTATAGAATCAAACTTAATATAAGGAACAGAAACACAAGCCATATAGAGCCATAAGTCAAAAGCAAATAAACGAAAATTCAGAAAACACGAACATATATGAATTGAAAATTCATACAATATTCAGGAAACAGMATTAATAAATYCGATTCACACACACGAACTAAACTGTAACCAAGCCATAAGGCAAAACTCAACAAGCTGAAAACTCTTTACACACATAAACAATCTATGCATGTTAAAAAAAAGTCAAGAAACCGGTGTAGATCAGCCAATCAGCTTGAAATTCATACCATATCTCCAGGAGACCTGCCGGTAGTCTGAGAATTAGCGTTTCGTACATCGACTCCAGAATCATTTGATTGCCTAGATATGATAGAAGAGACTGTATTCATTAACGAATTAACCAAATTTGATCCCATTCCATTTGTATCAGCATTCACACCATCAGCACAACTTCGATCACCGAAAGACACCGACTCGTTGGATGACCTATCTTCTCCGTGGATCGATGACAGGGTTTCAGCAGCATTTGATTTCTTGCTTTGACTTTTCCCTTGAACAGATGTATCTTGGACTGGGTTGTGTTTGGATTGTCCAGGAATGAAATTGGAAGTAACAACATTGATACCAGCAGAATCACCGCCACTGGAGGGCAATGGCTCGTTCAGTACATTATCTTCTATGGGAACTGTCAATTTTGGGGTTTCAACAACATTTGACTTCCTGGTTGGACTCATCTTTAGAACATATGCATCTTTCACTAGATTGTCTTTGGATTGTCCGGGAATACGATTGGAAGTGGCATCTCCGAGTGATTCAGTTGAAATTCCAAAATGATTTGCATCAATCGACTGGTTTATATTCTCAGTTGCCTCAGTAGCAGATACCACGTCGTTTGCAGTAATTGAAMGTTGCACAGTGAATGGGGTGATAYTATTGAAGTCGGCAGGGATAGATACGTTATTGTCACTTGGRTTGTTCACATTTGTATTGATATTCGTTTCAGCAGAGTTTTGATTGACGGCGGATGTTCTTGATGAACTATTCGATATGTGAATTTCAGAGTCTGGTTGAGTTGATAGCACAGAAACACGAGCGTCTAGGTTGCCAGTTGAGTTTCCATTCAAATTGGAATTGGATTGTTTGCCGAACTGACCACCTAATATGAATTTCTTGAAACGATTTCGAAAGGTGGTTTTAAAAATATTTCTAAACGAGTTCATATTTGGAACTGAATTGGTTTTCATATGGTCATGATCAGAAAATTTTGTGATAATTCCGGTTTTGACTGATCTACTTGCTGATCTGAGTGACGAAAATGCACGGAATATTGGAACTGAACACATAACCGTTAAAAYTGTAATTCTACCAGGTGATGACGAAGAATCTGAAGATAGATAATGCAATATCGTTTCCACTATCATCCATCTCGAATTCCATCTCGAGTGCGATCTAATCTGGAGTTCAGTAAATAACTTTTTTATGTCCTTGAGAAAAATAAGAACAACAGTTGTTATTGTCAGGGGAATGGCAATGATGAAGTATATATAAAGTCGATCATACTTCACMYAACTATTGTCAAAAAATTTCATACCAAAAATGCTGCAGACAAATGAGAATGGTGCATACACCGCCGARACARTGGCCAATGTRAACATRTATTTATTGTTGYTTTCTGCYGMRAGCAAGGTATGCCATTCGGTCTGTGTTTTGTTCCACAGGATTCTYTCTTCACATACAACACTCTGYTGTTTCAAAATCTTAWTAAAGGATACCAAGTGTAATTTGCAATCATCGGATATCGGTGGTAGCTCTTTTAATCGATCAATCACGTTAATCAGAGTGTCTATCCGTGCTTTGATGTAGACTAGATTGGGAGTCACAAAATGTAGGTCATGCAATTTTTTTGAAGTAGATCCTCCTAACTTATATTCGAGATTCCTCATAAGACTGGGGGCTGACAACAAACGAGCAAAACCACTCAGTATATTTTCAAAACACATAGAGGCATCAGTATTCATTTCTTTATGTAACCTTAAATTTCTCAGGAAATCAAAGAAAACAAGTTCTTCAATATCTTCACCGGATTTTTGAAAAAAGGTTATCACAGTTTTGGAATCCCTCAAAAATAACCAACCATGTTCTCTCTCCATTTTTATTTCGACCCCTGTGTAAGACGGATCTGAATCCAAGAAAGAAGTCATATCTTTTTTTTTTCAACTATATTTGTAATCTCTCTAATTGGTTGTTTTGGCTCATATAAAATAGGTAATTGACAAAATAATTGATCATCATACATTTCAGCATCAATATCATCATCTTTGTTTAACATACGTGAAACAGCTTTGAGATTCAGCTTATACTCATCAATAATGGCAAAGAAAGCATCTTCTTCAAGCCCATTAACATTAATCCATCTCATCATTGACCAATCTGGTGTATTTCTCAAAGCTGTGACAAAATCAGACATGGAAGCTTCATGCTTCTTGAGGAATTCATCTTTGGTGTTCACTTTGGGGTCACAATCGTGGAGCTTTGTGTATTTATCGTATGCCCATGGTGCAAAAAATGTTCTTCTTTCTAACCTGTACCTAGTCTTATTGAAATCTGCGATGGTGACAGTACAGCCAGRTTGCCACATTGACTGAGCAAATAATTTACTGTTCATCCATAGTTCTTCTTTTGTGATCGGGGTTCTATTCGCTGAACGTACTGCAGCCTCAGACTTCATGCCATTTAAACTGTAATCGAACAATGCTTTATCAAGCCTTTCGTTCACTATCGTAGTCGTTTCATCACCTTTAGAATTTGAACCAAAATTAGACAAGTTGATATCATTGACTGAACTGGCATTGTTTTCCTGGTTTTGAGATCCAAGTCTCGGTGTTTTCGTTGTTTTATTCGAACTTTTAGAAACACATATAAAAGAACTTGTTTCATCTTCATGTGATGAATTTGCACATAAGTCCGAGTCTGAGTTAAGTTGCGATTTTTGTTGTTGTTGCTGTTGAACTTTATCGGTCACAGAGTTGTCTTCAAAATCTCTCCAGAGGTGGAAATGACGAACAACCGAAGCCTTTGGGTCATGGGAGTSATAGATTTTAGGGGGAAATTCACTTTTAGAATCTTCAACCATTTTGAACTTGAGTTGGTGTTGGTGTTTGTTAAATTCGAAAGTGTGTTATACAGCATTTGAGCAATATGAGGAACGTAAGAGCAGAACCATCAGCATATACATTGTTGATATCATTTTCAAAAACTGACTAAAAGTTGCTTGTGACTAAGCTGTAAATCATGAGTGAGTTCGAAATTCGAATTCACCCGCCCAGATCCCACTGCCCAGATCCCACTGCCCAGATATCCCAGATCTCAAAATTTATGAGGSATGCGGTCGATTAATAGTCGCGACGATTTTAAGTCAATTATTAATTTATTTTTAACCGCTTTTTTTCCGGCTGAACTTATTGTGGCTGAATCAGAATTCAGAATTAACATGATCTGGATTCTGTACTGTCACTGTGGAGTCTGTACATGTCACTTATCATCAGGTATACTATTCATAAGCAGAGGCTCCAGCAGAACATCAAATTTCAATTTGCACAGGCATAAATATTAAAGGGATTAGAACAATGAGATCACAATGAAATCACAACAAAGAGATTTATATAAGACCACGATGATGGGATAACAAGTTACTCTCCTTTTTTCTTCTTCATGTTTCTTACAAAACTGAACGTACTACAACATCATTCAAGCCAAATTCAATCATACTGATTCAGATTAACACCACACATGTCATATGGATCGAAAATAAAGACCACGCTCAGCAGTTTCTGCTCGGTGGTTATCTTCGGAATAGACACCAACCAATCCAGTGTATCAGAAGAAGACATCAACTTGCTAACAGAAGACCAAGACATAACAGGGGCTCCAGTGGAACAGAAATCACCACTAGGTTACGAAGTCACCTATCTCTCTGCTTTCTATCTGGTGTTACAAGGAGTCATAGGAACAGGTATCTTTGCCACACCAAGTTCAGTCGTGAAAAGCATAGGCAGTATCAACGCCAGTTATCTGCTATGGTGTATTGGGTATTTTGTCACGATGATTGAGATATCAATGTACATTGAATTTGTCACTTATTTCAGAAAACGGTCAGGTGGGAAAGTTGCTTATTTGGAACAATGTTTTCCTAAACCTCAGTTCATGGTTCCTGTCATCTATGCTGCTATCACTGTGATTCTATCGTTTTCTACATCGTCTGCTTCTGCTTTTGCTCAGTATACTCTGAAGGCCTTCGAATATGAAGCTTCAGATTCGAATTTGAGAATACTGAGTGTGATTCCTTTGTTTCTGGCTGCAGGTATAGCTGCTTGGGATACCAAGTTAGCTATGAGAATTAACAATTTGTTGGGTTTTGCTAAGGTTGTGTTTTTATTGTTTGTCGTGGCAACTGGATTTGCTGCTTTGACTGGAAACACCAGAGCTCCAAAAGATTTGAGTGTGTTCAAGGATGGTTGGAAAGGTACCACAAATGACGCTAATGCCATCAGTAACACCGTGCTGAAGGTTGTTTTCTCAATGGGTGGAACMCAATACATATTTGGTGTTGTCGCTGAAACAAACCCTAGGAATACCATCAAGACTTACAAGTACTTTGTTCCATTGACTTTATCTGCTATCTTTGTCATTTACATGCTCGTCATCACAGCTTACTACRCCGGTATTCAAGACATTGACGAGATTAAAGATGGTGGAAACTTGATCTCTGCACTATACTTTGAAAAAATCTTCCAAACTAAAGCCTCTGTTCAAGCCATGTGTGCATTTGTCGCATTATCTGCTTTTGGTCATCTAATTGCTGTTTTCATCTCACATTCAAGATCATTAAGAGAGTGTGGAAGACAGGGAGTCCTTCCATACCCTCGACTCTGGACGAGTGTCAAACCATGGGGCAC
>BCIP01000032.1:185292-232241 GCA_001599995.1 Ambrosiozyma monospora | reverse complement strand
ATAGATTTTAGGGGGAAATTCACTTTTAGAATCTTCAACCATTTTGAACTTGAGTTGGTGTTGGTGTTTGTTAAATTCGAAAGTGTGTTATACAGCATTTGAGCAATATGAGGAACGTAAGAGCAGAACCATCAGCATATACATTGTTGATATCATTTTCAAAAACTGACTAAAAGTTGCTTGTGACTAAGCTGTAAATCATGAGTGAGTTCGAAATTCGAATTCACCCGCCCAGATCCCACTGCCCAGATCCCACTGCCCAGATATCCCAGATCTCAAAATTTATGAGGSATGCGGTCGATTAATAGTCGCGACGATTTTAAGTCAATTATTAATTTATTTTTAACCGCTTTTTTTCCGGCTGAACTTATTGTGGCTGAATCAGAATTCAGAATTAACATGATCTGGATTCTGTACTGTCACTGTGGAGTCTGTACATGTCACTTATCATCAGGTATACTATTCATAAGCAGAGGCTCCAGCAGAACATCAAATTTCAATTTGCACAGGCATAAATATTAAAGGGATTAGAACAATGAGATCACAATGAAATCACAACAAAGAGATTTATATAAGACCACGATGATGGGATAACAAGTTACTCTCCTTTTTTCTTCTTCATGTTTCTTACAAAACTGAACGTACTACAACATCATTCAAGCCAAATTCAATCATACTGATTCAGATTAACACCACACATGTCATATGGATCGAAAATAAAGACCACGCTCAGCAGTTTCTGCTCGGTGGTTATCTTCGGAATAGACACCAACCAATCCAGTGTATCAGAAGAAGACATCAACTTGCTAACAGAAGACCAAGACATAACAGGGGCTCCAGTGGAACAGAAATCACCACTAGGTTACGAAGTCACCTATCTCTCTGCTTTCTATCTGGTGTTACAAGGAGTCATAGGAACAGGTATCTTTGCCACACCAAGTTCAGTCGTGAAAAGCATAGGCAGTATCAACGCCAGTTATCTGCTATGGTGTATTGGGTATTTTGTCACGATGATTGAGATATCAATGTACATTGAATTTGTCACTTATTTCAGAAAACGGTCAGGTGGGAAAGTTGCTTATTTGGAACAATGTTTTCCTAAACCTCAGTTCATGGTTCCTGTCATCTATGCTGCTATCACTGTGATTCTATCGTTTTCTACATCGTCTGCTTCTGCTTTTGCTCAGTATACTCTGAAGGCCTTCGAATATGAAGCTTCAGATTCGAATTTGAGAATACTGAGTGTGATTCCTTTGTTTCTGGCTGCAGGTATAGCTGCTTGGGATACCAAGTTAGCTATGAGAATTAACAATTTGTTGGGTTTTGCTAAGGTTGTGTTTTTATTGTTTGTCGTGGCAACTGGATTTGCTGCTTTGACTGGAAACACCAGAGCTCCAAAAGATTTGAGTGTGTTCAAGGATGGTTGGAAAGGTACCACAAATGACGCTAATGCCATCAGTAACACCGTGCTGAAGGTTGTTTTCTCAATGGGTGGAACMCAATACATATTTGGTGTTGTCGCTGAAACAAACCCTAGGAATACCATCAAGACTTACAAGTACTTTGTTCCATTGACTTTATCTGCTATCTTTGTCATTTACATGCTCGTCATCACAGCTTACTACRCCGGTATTCAAGACATTGACGAGATTAAAGATGGTGGAAACTTGATCTCTGCACTATACTTTGAAAAAATCTTCCAAACTAAAGCCTCTGTTCAAGCCATGTGTGCATTTGTCGCATTATCTGCTTTTGGTCATCTAATTGCTGTTTTCATCTCACATTCAAGATCATTAAGAGAGTGTGGAAGACAGGGAGTCCTTCCATACCCTCGACTCTGGACGAGTGTCAAACCATGGGGCACACCACTGTTTCCTATTCTGATTACACTTATCGTGAACTTGATAGTCCTATTAATTCCACCTCCAGGTGACGCATACAATTTCGTCGTTGACATGGGTGCTTATTCCGGATACATTTTCAACTCACTTTTGATTATTGGATTATTCAAACTCCGTAAAGACAGAAGGGAAAGAGGGTTAACATACAGAGAATTCAAGTGTCCTACGTTCTTACTYTTTGTTTTATTACTCTGGTCTATCTTTGTACTCGTGATGGCTTTTGTCCCACCGAAGGACTCCTGGGTCGGAAGTGATGTTTCGTTGTTCTATGCTCTGTATGCCATTGCCACGATTGTCTTGTTTGGTCTCTGTATTCTTTACTATTTCGCTTGGTCTAAGGTTCTTCCTAGAATTGGTGGTTACTCTTATAGAATTGGAGAGTATACTTTGCCTAGTGGTGAAAAGGGCCATACTGTTGTCAAGGTGAAGAATTCAGAGTTGGAGCAATGGGATGCTGAGCATGAGTCATTGCAAGGTGCTGGATTGTCCAGTGGTGGTTTTGGCGAAGAAGAATTACCACCTTCTGAAGTGTATGTTGTTTCTGAACTTGATGGAGATTCGAGTTCTGGTCATTCTGGATCTGATTCCGACTCTAAATTAGGACAATCCAAGAAGATACATTATGGTGCTATCACAACAAGTGATGACTCGTGATTTCAGAGGGTTAAGTCTCAATGAACGATATGTGACTTGTAGATTAATTGTGTAAYAATGTTGTATATTCCTCAATTTATTTCTGAATATTAATGGCAATATGTGAGTTAATAACGTAGCTAGTGAATTAGACGATATAATAGTTTTGATAAATTAATTTTTAAACATWAATAACACGTACTAGTGTAACTAATATAAAGGAAAAGAAATCGAAAATACAAGCTATAGGCTAYATARTCAAGCCATATAAAAAATAAAACTCAACAACTCTGTAAACATATATCACAAGTCTATATCTGCGCGCGCATGTTAGAAAAAACAAGCAAACCCATCTAAATTAAAACCTTGATCCATTCATACCATCTCCCCAGGAGACCCACCGGTACTTCGAGAATCAATGTTTCGTACATCGACTCCAGAATCACGAGATTTCCTAGATATGATAGAAGAGACTGATTTCATTAATGAGTTGACCAAACTTGATTCCATTCCAACTGTATCAGCATTCAYTTTGGTAGAAACCTGGTCRCTGGAAGACACAGATTCATGGAWTGACCTATCTTCTAGGGGAATCGACAACGGGGTTTCAACAACATTTGATTTCTTGGTTTCATTCATCCGTAGAACAAATTTATCTTTGACTGGATTGTCCTTGGATTGACTAGCAATGCGATTGGAAGTGAAAATTGAATCTTCATTCGCAAAAGCTGTATTTCCATCACCAGAAACATCTGATGTGTTGAACGACCTACCTTCTATAGGAACTGACAGCGGAGTTTCAGCAGCATTTGATTTCTCTGTTTGACTCGTCCCTGGAACAGATGTTTCTTGACTGTCTCTGAATTGGTCAGGGATGCAATTGGAAGTAACAGTTGGATCGGCATTCACAAAAGCAGCATTTCGGTTACTAGAAGCCTCTGATTTGTGGGACGACCTATCTTCTATAGGAACTGACAACGGGGTTTCAGCAGCAGTTGATGTCTTGGTTTGACTCGTCCCTGKAACATATGTATCTTGAACTGGATTATCTTTGGATTGTCCAGCATTGCGAATGGAAGCGACATCTCTTAGAGATTYAGTTGAAATGCTAAAACTAATCGCATCAAACCAGTTTACACTATCATTTTGGTTAGTAGCAGGTACAGCGTCCTGGGCAGCAGTTTTATATAGTCCGGTGATTGTAGTACTATTAGAGCTAATGATGGGTCTATTCGTTGTTTCAGAGGGATCMTCAGGTACCGAAAAGTTATCATCACTGGGTTTGTTCACACTTGTATTCATATTCGTTTCAGCAGACTTTTCATTGACAACTGATGTTCTTGATGGTCTATTCAGTATGTCAACCGCTGGATCAGCTTGACTTGATAGTGTGGAAGAGCAAGTGGATTGTTCATCGAAGGAACCACCAAATATGGATGGACAGATGGGATTGGCACTTCTTCTATGTAGTTCAGCTGAAGTTGTATCAGTATCACGAACAGAAAAGTGCCTCACAATTAATAATCTGATAAATCTAATTAGTGATCCGAGTGAAGTATGAGGGACCCACTCTCGGCTGTGAGCAGGGCTAGTATAACCGAATTTTCGTGCAACCCATATTATAAATGCACATATTTTGTACATAAATAAACTTTAATAAACTTGTAGGGAGACAAAGAGAAGTGCTGCTGATTGGGCGGTAAAGTTTTAACTCTTTGCATTTCATTCCTCAACCACCACCGTTGGGTGCCACATTTCTTAAATACTCCATCCCGGAAGTCGGCAGATTCCTTTTTTTATCTTCTTGAGAAAAATAAGAACAACAGTTGTTATGGTCAGAGGAATGGCAATGATGATGAATATATAAMGTGTATCATAATTCACCCAACTGTTGTCAAAAAAGTCCATACCAAAAATGCTGCACACAAACGACAATGGTGCATAAACCGTCGAAACAGTGGCTAAAGTGAACATGTATTTGTTGCTGTCCTCTGAGGTAAGCAAAGCATTCGATTCAATCTGTGTTTTGTTCCAAATGATTCTTTCTTCACATAAAATATTCTGCTGTTTCAAAAACTTATTAAACGATWGTAAGTGTAATTTGCAACTATCGGATATTGGAGGCAGTTCCATCAACACATTGATCATCTGAATTAGAGAATTGACCCGTGTTTTTATGCCGGCTAGAGTATAAGTCAGAGAATGCAGGTCTTGCAATTTGCTTAAATGAGATCCTTTWATGTTATCTTGGATGTCACTCACAATAAGAGAACCGATTGATGGAAAACGATAAACAAAAGCACTCAGGATGTTTTCAAACAAGACAGAAGCATCAGTATTCATTTCTTTATAAGACCTTAAATTTCTCAAAAAATCATAGAAAACAAGCTCTTCAACTTCTTCGCCTGATCCTTCAAAGAAGCTTATCACCGTTTTAGAATTTGGCATAAATAACCAGCCATTCTCTTCGTGCGTGGAWAWTTTGCTATCATATTGGAAAATATTATACGCGTTTAAAAAACTGTTCAAAGTAAATGCATCTGGACCATCGTCCACCTTTTTTAGAACAGGTAATTGACAAAACAATTGATCGCCATACATATCAGCATCAAAGTTAGGTTTTTCTTGAAACATTCGAGAAACAGCGTTGAGATTCAACTTATACTCATCAAAAATGGCATAGAAAGCATCTTTTTCAATTCCATCGACATTAATCCATCTCATTTTTGACCAATGTGGCGTATTTCTCAAGGCACTAACAAGACCAGTCCTGGAGACATCAGGTTTATTCCAGGTTTCATCTTCGGGGCTCAAATAGGGGCGACAGTCATGGAGTCTTAGTTTGCAGTTTGAGTTCTCTGAAAACACAGTTCTTCTTTCTAATCTGTACCTAGTCTTACTGAAATCTGAGATTGTGACATTGCACACAGGTGTAGAGTAATCTGAAAAGTTTTTCAGGCAAATTTCTTCTTTTGTGATCGGGAATCTTGTAGCTGAACGCTCTCTGGCAACACTGTTATTGTCCCATTCATTTAAGTATTGGTCTAATGTTTTGTCTAGCCTTTGGTTTATTGCCCTGGTCGTTGGATCACCCGTAGAACTTGAATCAGAGTTAGATAGGTTGCTATGTGTCTCTGTCGTTGTATTTGAATTTTCACCAACAGATATGGATGATCCTATTGTATCTTCATGTGTTGAATTTGAATATAAATCGAACTCTGAGCCAAGTTTTGATTGTTGCTGATGTTGCTGAATTCCATCAGCCACAGAGTTGTCTTCAAAATCCCTCCAGAGGTGGTAATGACAAACGACCGAAGCCTTTGGGTCGTGGGAGTCATAGATTTTGGGAGGAAATTCACTTTCCAAATCTTCAAGCATTGTGAACTTGAACTTGAACTTGAACTTGAACTTGAAAGTTGAGCTGGTATTGGTGTGTGTTGATCAAATGAAAATTGTGACAGTATTTAATTGGTCAATGAAGAGAGAGTTGGTTTCGGAGCAGAACCACCAGGATATATTTCTGAGGTAATTAAACAAAATGAGATAAGTCACAGAGGCCCGACCAGTCACCAGTCCCAAGATATCATTCAAGTACTGACTTAAAGTTAAGTGTGGCTAAGTCTATTTGTTGCTCTGTCTTTTTCTTCTATTTGACATGTAGTTAGTATATATAGGGCGAAGTAGTTGGGATGAGTAAGGAGTTTGAATTCAGCCCAAAGTTGTGTGAAGTAGTAGTAGCTTGTTGCTTGTTGTAACTTGTAACTTGTTTGGTTCGGCAATTCTCTATTCTCGAAAAATTTATCCCGAGTCCCGACTTCAGTCCCGACACTTGACTCACTGTTTCTTCAATGTTCCGACTTCAATGTTGTGCGCGCTCAAACAATTGACAATAGTGACACCGAGACTGTTTCGATTTGACATTTGTAATCAAAATATCATCAAAACCACCATCTTCACCATATCCTAACTATCCACCCCAACCACAAACAAACAAGAACTCTCACAAAAATGAAGCTCAGTGTGATCAAACTGCTAATAACAACTTTGCTTTTYAACCTCTGCCTCACATCAGCAATAAACGCTCCTTCCGAAGGTGTCGAACAAGAGCAAGAGCACCAACAAGAACAACAACAACAGCCCAATGAACATACCAACGGTCAACATACAAACAACTGGGCAGTTATTGTCTCAACTTCAAGATTTTGGTTTAACTATAGACACGTGGCGAATGCATTAAGTATATACAGAACGGTGAAAAGATTAGGTATACCTGATTCTCAAATCATTTTGATGTTGGCTGATGACATTGCATGTAATGCCAGAAACGCATTTCCTGGATTTGTGTTCAATAACAAAGACAGACAATTAGAACTTTATGGTGATAATATTGAAGTTGATTACCGTGGTTATGAAGTCACCGTGGAGAATTTCATCCGTTTGTTGACTGATCGTTGGGAAGATTCAACTCAACCTAGATCCAAGAGATTGATGACTGATCAAAATTCAAATATTATGATTTATTTAACTGGTCATGGAGGTGATGAATTTTTAAAGTTTCAAGATGCTGAGGAAATCTCTGCTTTTGATTTGGCTGATGCTTTTGAACAGATGCATGAGATGAAACGTTATAATGAGATTTTGTTCATGATTGATACTTGTCAGGCTAATACCATGTACTCCAAGATTTACTCTCCTAATATCATTTCCATTGGTTCTTCAGAGTTACACGAATCCTCATACTCTCATCATTCTGACACAGAAATTGGTGTTGCCGTTATTGACCGTTTCACATACTACACTTTAGAATTCCTAGAAAAGGTTGAGAAAGACTCCAACTTAACATTACAACAACTGGCCGACTCATACACATTTGAAAAAATTCATTCCAATGCAGGTATCAGAACCGATCTGTACGAAAAGAACTTGAACGATGTTTTAATTACGGATTTCTTCGGTAACGTGCAAAAAACCGTTATCGACAACGTTGAAGATGACTTGTTATACTTAAGCAGTCATGACAGCAATGGACAATTCAAATTGAAAGAGAAAGAAACTGAAGAAGATAAAGAGATTTTAAACACTGGTGATTCCGTGAAACAAGAAATACAAGCAAATGACTCATTTTCTTCAAGACTCGTGCATAACCAGAGAGGTATCATAAAGATTGGACACAATAAGGAGAAATTGGATACTTCTTCATACGCTAGTATAGCATTAACTTTGGGTTTACTGTCCGTTACATTTTTTGGTTTGATTAACTTTGTCAAGTTTTAAAACATTATCATCATTTCATCTATGATTCAAATTTGTTATTCATGGTGTGTACTGCATTCGTTTTTMTTGATTATATTTAATCTTTCATTCTCATATATCCTTACGTATACTAGGTTTTCGAATATATATCATTTGGACTTTTACAATGCCTTAATTACGAGAATTGATTCATCGTCGTACTATAGACTTAGCCAAGTGCAGCTAATCGTGAAATATGGTATTCGAAATTTGTACAATCAATCAATTGAATTAGAGTAACGTTAAAAGAAATAAATATGCAAAAATCAAAATTTGAGAGCTAGTTACTCTGTGGGGTAGTAAAAGAATCACAGGAACCGAATATAATATTGGCAAGGAAAAAAAGCGGAATGTAGAAACAGCTTATCGGTACGTATAAAAATCTTGAGTTGCAAGTTAATAATAAAGCAAAATCAAAAGGAAAAAACAAAAAGCAGGTCAAAATCAAAAAAGAAAAAGTAGTTCGTTACATCATCAGCAATTTTATAACAAAAACAGAATCAAAGAGAGCAAAAAGTTAAAACAAAACAAAACAAAACAAAACAAAACAAAACAAAACAAAACAAAAACAGGAAAAAAAAAAGCAACGCAAATTGAAAATCAGAAAGCAGCATGCACAAAAATCAATCAAAACAATCTGCACTAGCTAGCTCATTTAATAATAATAGTAAACAAATTCAAAACATCATTCTTCAAATTATTGTACAAATGGAAATCATCCAAATCCGACTCATCACCACCTTCAATAGTACCTAAATTCAACCAACCTTGATTACAACCATCTGAATCACACTCACAATCATCATCTCCAAACACACCACCAACACCGGCACCTCCAATACCAGTACCACCGACAAAACCACAACCGTTGTCTAATCCATCAAAGAACATTGAACAACTGCCCATGTTACCGATTCCACAGTTTCCATTCATTAACCAGCTTGATCCAGCGTTGGAGTTAGATGATGACGCATGGTGATGGTTTGTTGATCTGTGACTGTCGTTTAGTTTCTCAGAGACAGAGTTGATGAGAGAGGAAATGTAGACTTGGGTGTTATAGTCGTCTGTTGTATTGTTTCTTTCGTTATTTTGACCGTTGTTATTGGTGTTGGTGTTGGTGTTTTGAGTTTGTTGGTTGGTTTGTGTAGAAACAGAAACATYGTTACTCACACTGCCATTGTTCGAGTTGTTAGTGTTAGTGTTGGTTGGTTCCATGCCGAAATCACCACCGATTCCCATGTTCATACCCATACCCATTCCCATATTCATGTTCATACCCATGCTTATACTCATGTTCATATTCATACTGTTGATACCATCAACATTACCCAATAACAATGGGTCAGAAGGAACACCATCAAGCAAAGAATCAGATGTTGACACAGTAGTAGCATTAGTAGAACGTCCATTTCCCTGTCCATCAGACATAGATGATTGACTTCCACTTCCACTACCACTTACATTTCTACCATTGGAATTTCTATCACCGTTCTCATTGTTGTTACCAACAACCTCACCAGTATTCAAAGTGACACTACTATTAAGATAACTCTTGTTCATACCGAACAAAGGAGTCACTAAGACACCACCGTTACTTGACCCACCATTATTTGGACCAACGCCAACGCCACCTGGTGTTGGTTCCTTGGTCATTGTAGAATTGAAGAAGTTGTAGTTGTATGAAGTAGTCACTGATTGACGTGCACCTGCTGCTGTTCTTGGTGCAACTTCTGAACAGTTTGTGAATTGAACTGTGCCTACTGGAGTGGTACTGCCGTTAGTGTTGCAACCGCTGTTGCTGTTGTTGTTGTTGTTGTTGTTGTTTTGGGAAGACATCGAAATGTTGTTGTTGTTGTTGTATGGCATACTGCTGTTGTTGGTATTGTTGTTGTTCGATGATTTGTAATAGTCCGGGAAAAGGCTGTTTGTGTTTGTTGACACACCTGATGGAGAGTTAGATGACTGTTGTTGTTGATGTTGGTGATGGTTGTGATACTGTTGCTGTTGTTGTTGAGAATTATGTTGTTTGGATTGTGTCTGTTGCTGTTGTTGGTTTGGCTGATGATGATGATGTTGATGTTGGGTAGGTTGAGGAGATGGAATGGTGAATTCTTTATTGCTAACCAAATAATTATCAATCAAACCCATATCCAACTTATACTTCAACTTAGTCAACATCCATAAATCACTGACTATGCTAGTCAACTTATTCAAACTGGACAATTTGTTCAACCAATTATACTGGAAATTCTTGATTGTCTTATCAACCAAATGAATCTTCAAATTCAAATCATAGTTGAATTGACCATTCATCATCTGTGATTCACCATTTCTTAAATTCGAGACAAGGATAGTCATGAGCAAGATCAATTCATCAATAGGTATAAAATTCTTCAATTGCCAGTTAAACTTAATTAAACTTGAGCTTGAAAATTCAATAAAAACACTCAAGTAATGAAGCAAACTAGGTAGCAAATTGGTAGATAAATCTGTATAGTTATAATTGTATCTTGTTATATTGGATAGTTTCAAGTTCAAATTCTGTTCTTGAAATTCAATGGCTGAAATATAAGGAATGATCAAAATCTTTTTCTGCAACATAATCAACACCTTATCACTTAACAAGCTGAGCATCAGAGATGAATATTTCACCGAATCATAATCAATGGAATTATCGATCGAACTACCAGTCAATCTTTTCTCGATATTCAACTTAGAAGAAGCACAAGAGATAAACAAATCATTGATCCTAAACTTCAATTGGTTGATATCATTATTCTTCAACTGAATATTAAGGCCATTAGTCAACTGAATCAAATGGTTCACAATCAAACTGAATCTGAACATAGAGTTGAAAAAATAGGCATTATCATAAACCGAACCATCCTTAGGCCCATTTTTATTAGGCAATGATTCAAATGGTAAGCTCGTGTCAAACTCACGTAATTTGATAATTGGACTCAAATTCAAGAAAAATGAAATCAAATTATCCAATTGGAAAATCTGCCACCAAATGATACGTCTACTTTGAACCAAATCACGATCTTTCAAATTATGGAACACAACGGGGTCTCTGTTAAATTGATAAAACTGGCAGATTCTAAGGATCTTGGCAATGTTAATTAATGACTTACCGTTTTTCAAATTGACAACGGATTGAATCAAGATATTCATCTGTAGGATCTCTAATGACATGGTTTTYGGATTGTTCAAATTTTTGGAGTTCACAGATTGGAAAATCTTGTAATAGATATTGACTTCTTTTTTCAACAATGAAACTTGACCTGGTGGTAATTGATAAGTCTCTGATGAAGCTGAGGCGTAAAAGAAAGCATACAGCAAGATGCAAAACTCAAACAAGTTGGAAGGGTTAAGTAAACATGATGTCTTATTGTACCAATACAAGAAATCATTCAATCCAGATTGCATTGAAGAGACACCATCACTGATAACCACCTTACCACCGTCTTCTGCACCATTACCTGATGCATTATTGTTCAAAGAGTAATAATAACGGAAYAACTTCTCAATGTTATGCTGTAAGAACAATCCACAGTACCAAAACTCATCGTATTTCTTTTTGAACGATTCAATGTCTAAAATAGGCAGAACAGAATGAATGGAARCCAAGAAATTGTGTAACAGTTCATCCGATCTATCCTTGGATGGCATGTTGTTCAAGATAGGTTCGAATTTGGCAAGGTAACGGGCAATCAATATCTTGAGTTTCTTTTCTTCTGGGCTGTCTTCTTCTTCTTGACCATCTCCTTGATCATCGGGCATTTCACCTTGTAGTGAGGGGAGTCTAGAATGTTGGCCTTGCTGTTGTCGCTGTTGATTATTTTGCTGGTTAGATTGTTGACTATGCTGTTGCTGTTGTTGTTGGGACTGACTTTGACGACGACCATTCGAGTGATGTTGCTGTTGTTGTTGTTGTTGCTGAATATGCTGCTGCTGTTGTGGTTGGGCACCACCAAATTCATCCACTGCATCCGGGATACAAGGAGAATCTTCACGTTTTAAAATGGGTATCGATATATTATTGTCCTCTCTAGCCATATACTGAGACAACTCAAACTCTTCATCTGACTTCAAATCGAAATCTCCATAAGCAGTGACTCCATCAGCATCTTGAACATTAGTTGTGAATTCAGCGGGTGGTTGAACCCGCACGTTGTCTTGTATCGTTACTATTTGGTTATGGTTATTCGTATGGTGTTGTGATTGATTTTGGATATATGTTTGTGATGGTTTAGTGCTTGCAATTTGATTTGGAGGACTAGTGTTGGCTGTATGCGTTGAAGATTGTCCACTGCTGGAAAATGAATTCACGGATTCAGAGTCGATATCAACGTGTGTGTTTTGATCTTGATTATTCTGACTAATGTTGTCATTACTTTGATATTGTTGTTGATATGGTGTTTCAGTAACTTTTTCATCACTTCGCTGGATATCATTTGGAGACTGGCTGAGTTGTTGCTGTGGGTTGTTGTTAACGTGAGAGTCATCGGAATGTTGGTGGTGGTTATTCTGGCCTAAGTTGGCCAACATCAGAGTACCATTTTTGGGAATATCTGTACTCTTAGCCAGTTGGATAAACTCAATATCTCTCTCTTTCTTCAAGTTTTTCTTCTTATCGTTGACGAAATACTGACAAGCATGTAATAATTCTGCTGATTTGTTTGGATTTTTAGCTGCAAGTCGTTGACAGTTTGAACAAATAGGTTTTTCTCTTGAACATTTAATCTTTCTTTGATGACATGGTATACAACTTAAAATTTTCCTCTGTCTGACTCTTTGAATCTTGTAAACTTTCCCATCTTCTAAAATCAAAGAATTTGTTGGATGAACACGGGGAAGGGCGTTTTTTGTACGATGTGCTTGTGGTTGATTACACATATTTCTTTTCCGACGAGTTTTTTCGATAAATTAAAGTAGCTGATGATCGTTTAGATGACAGAAGCGTGTTGAAAGGGTATTAGTAATATGTTGTTTGTGGGTATCTGGTAACTATATTTGTGAGTGGAAGGTAGGTAGAATTAGAAAAACAGGGATGAAGACGTGATTTCGGAGTAGGCTGTAAATTGTGATAGAGTTGAAACAAAGTCACAAAGTAAGTCACAAAGTCACAAAGTCAGTCCTCCTATAAATTACAATTAAAAAAGCTGCACCAAAATCAGGCCAAATTAAAAAAGTATGAGACTCACGAAGATTGAAACTTCTTGACGAGGAGACAACCAGTGACCAACTGACTGTGAGTTCTGTGAGTTCTGTGAGTGGCACCACGGGGGAGGGGGAGGGTCGGTTCTTCGCTGAATCAGCGTTTCTTGTTCCGTCATTGTTGGGTACCACTGTGCCCCCACTTGTTTCATTCCCATTTATCGTTCCCATCTATGTTTTAGTTTTCACAAATACTSATTCCAGTCTCAACAGTACCTTCACACCATCAACATCCCAGAAACAAGTGTGAGTTGAAGCGTATTGGAAGGTGAGATTTTAGGTTCCGTGCACGAGTCACCAGGGCGTTCCCCACCCCATCCACGATTCCCACAACCCCAATGATCCACGTAATCCGTTTTGAGGGTCTTGTCTCTTGAACATTTTTTCCAGCACAACCGTACCCATTTCCAAGCATCCACACACCAATACTGTTATTCATATTAAGAACAGCTTCACAACTAACATCATCAGTCTCAAAAAATATCAAAAAACGGCTCCCATGAGATGATATTTTGGGTAGGGCTAACACACGAAATAAAAGTATATCCCACTGGAAAAATCGAGCACGGGCTGCTACTCGCCAAGGTTACCAGCGCCCACATGCCAGCCAATCAAAACTCGCTATATCTCAAATTCAGCCATAATTATACCCCCTATCTAAACTATTTTTCCGGGTATCAAAACCTGAATTTTGTAGTAGTAGCTACTTTAAACGAGTGAAAGATAACAAACAACAAGATGAAACATCATTATACATTACAATTTCCTGTCTCTGTCAGCATCAAGTATGTTCTGCTGGGCCCACCATACAGGGCCGGCCCACAGGTTTCGGAAGAACCAGACGGGAATATCCGACCACGACATCAATCGGCATCGGCATCGCATGCATTACAACCGTTAATGTGGGTACCGTCATCCATCATCCTACCATATCTTTCTTCAAAAACTGTATAAAACGGTCATTTTCTATCATATGATTAGATCGATATGTGATGTGATCAGGTGAGAGCACTGCATATATTAGTTGGCAGAGGATATTAGAGCGTTATATAAGCACACGATACAGCCATGACCATGAATCATGATTCAATCATTAAATCATTTTTTGAGGAAGTTGTTGTGCGAGTTCTTATGCGTTTATTCAATGAGGCCGGGTAACAGTTTACGTGATACACTACGTAATTTTTCAAAAAGTCGATCGACGCTTTTGCTTTGCGTCGATTTTCATGAAACGCGTCAAGCTCAAAACGTGAAAGAATTTGAAAACTGAGAATGCTCATGCAACGCCAAAGACACCAAAATTCAAGAAATCCAAAATGTGTTTCGTGTTTCTCTTTTCACCTAAACAACCTTGTTTTTTGTCAAGACAATTTACCAACTACTACATATCAGTCATGCCATCATTTGAAGAATCTGATCCAGCTCCAATAAGCCCCTCTCCTGCTCCAGAACTCCCTTCTTCTCAGGTACACCCAGCAACAGTCTCACCAACGAAACACCAAAAGGAGAATGACCAAGACGACGATGACTTCATTCCAGAAAATAAGACTAAAGATGACGATGGTGACCAAAAAATGATTTTTGATGATGATAATGAAGAACCAGAGCTAAAATCAAGTACCTCAGAAATTGAAAAACCTTCGATAATACAACAATCAAAACCATCATCATCTAAATCATCATCATCAACAACCACGACCACATCAACTAAATACAAGCCATCATCAGCAGACATGAAACACTACTATGAAAGATACCTCCCATTCAAATCAATTTTTCTGTGGCTTAACCACTCACCAGCTCCACAAACAGATTTCACAATGAGAGAATTTGCATTTGAATATAAATCCGGGGCCTATCATAGATACAATTCTTTCAGCAATGTTTCAGAATTCAAATCCACGGTGTTAAAAGCCGAGCCAACAAGATTTGAAATCGGTGCAGTTTACCCCATTGAACCAAAACTACGTAAACAAGTCTCCAAGAACGTGATGAAACCTCAAATGAAAGAATTCGTGTTGGATATCGATTTAACCGATTATGATGACATTAGAACTTGTTGTTCTGGTACTTCGATCTGTGAGAAATGTTGGAAATTCATTAATATCGCCATTGAGATTATCGACGTTGCATTGAAGAATGATTTTGGGTTTAAGCATTTGTTGTGGGTTTTTTCGGGTAGAAGAGGTTGCCATTGTTGGATCTCGGATTATCGTGCTAGAGTGATGGATGAAAATATAAGACGTTCGGTGATTGAATATTTGGATGTTTTGCATGTTAAAGGCTCGAAGAAATCTAATGGTGGTGTTGCTAGTTTGAATATGTTTAGAAAACCATATCATCCTCATATTGAGAGATCATTAGAGGTTTTGAAAGATCAGTTTATCGATGTTGTTATCAGAGAACAGGATCCATGGAGACATGAAGATAGATACGAGGATTTGGCTAGAGCTGTTCCTGATTATAGATTGACTAATGCATTGATGAAGTATTGGAAGACTACAACAGATAGATCATCAGCTGATAAATGGTTGGATGTTGATAAATACTATCAAAATTTAAAGATTCAAAGTTTTGATTTACAAGATTGGAAAAAAGAAATGATTTTCAAGACAATGTATCCAAGATTAGATGTTGAAGTGTCTAGACAAATGATCCATTTATTGAAGTCACCATTCTGTGTTCATCCTGGTACAGGTAATGTTTGTATTCCTTTTGATCCAAGCAAAGAAAAATTCAATCCTTTAACTGCACCAAACTTACAAACTTTGTTCAATGAAGATGAAGAACATGTTGAAAATACAAGCTTACAACCAAGTATCGATTTATTTAACAAATACGTTCGTGAGTTGATGAAAGAAGAACTCTCAAAAAAGAGAACAAGAGATGAAAGCAAAGAGAATTTGGAGTTTTAAAAAACATGTGGTTGAAATTGGCTATATTTAGAACATTAACTTATAATCGAGATTGGGTTTTGGTTACATCATTGTTTGCTTGTCTTTAACGTGATGGAAAGAAGGAAATTGAAAGAATTCAACAGTTTGAGACTGATTAGCCGAAAGAATGAATGGAAAATGTGTTGAAAAGAAAAGGAAGTCACAATTAAAACGTCATACACTACTGCGCACGATTGTTGTTTCAAGCTATCCGGGGAAGCTATGGGAGAGGAAAGATATCAGTTAAGACTAAGCTGTCAAATTTTAGTTCAGCTTATGTTCTTGTTTCGAATTTTGAGCCATGCACATGCTTATCCATCTTTTTTTTTTAATCAGCATGCATCTTTGACATCTCTTAATTATTTATTAGCTTTTGTTTTTTAGTTTCTTTTAATTGTTTAATTACTTCTTTTCTAATTTCCCCAAGCCACGAAATCTACCATGCAAAGATCACAAACTAAACAACTTGACTACAATGATATGGCCGGTTCCTGTACCTGATTATCAATTTTAACGGCAAGTTAATTCATTGGTTATACATGGTAGTAACTTTAATTAGAGCTATTTTGAGGTCCTGGGTATTCTAGAAACGCAAATTCCCAACTAAAGCAAACTGCTATATAGCTTGCATTAACATCATCGGCATCAATATCATATAAACTCGGTCTTATAATTAATGATCCTGGTTCCTCTCATATGAAAAGAAGACACATGCACATGTGCGCAGGCCCCTGTTCACTGAGGATGGTACATAAAGGCCTCATCCTTAACTCAAGCCCAAGACATCACCTAAGCCTCCATGTACCTGTAAAACTACTACGCTTTCGAAAAAATAGCAATCTGTTCTCAATGGTCCTAAAAATCTGGTTAAATTATACACATAAGTCATGACACAACGTATTATTGATGATTGATCGCATGATCGAAAATTGATCGAATTGTGAATTTTCCTTCGATCCCCAGTCGGGCCCTTCTAGTTTGTGAAAAAATAGGCAGTTTCTATAATCTGAATATCTGCTATTATTTCCAATTGATGTATGTTTGTAGTTTCAGTTTAATTCGGTATGTTATTATTCAATCGAACACTCTCCGTATAATTTTTGAAACATTACAATTCACTTAATTGATTCGATATTCAGACCAACGGGTGTATATAGCTGTATACACATGATGCTGATGCATAGATGCGTCGAACTTCGAAGACTCGAAGGAGCTCCTCAAAAATTTGTTCCGGAGGAGATCGACTCATCGCAGAATTTTGCAATCATGACAGCTGTAAACATTGAATTTGGCATGTCTTTGCAAAAACCTTCTATTATTTCAGATCCAAACACCAGTTTGAAACAATTCTAACTCCTATCATGATTGTTATCCTAAACATGCCACAGTTCACTCTTAACACAACTCGATCGTAAACGTTTTTTAAATTTTGTTATAAGCATGAGCTTTGAATATGTCAAGATTTGAATTAACGGCGGGCGCAGCAATGAGCTTAATGTTTGGATTCATGGAAAAATGAGGTATTGAGTGGTATATAACTGGTATTTGTTCATAGAAAAACTTGAAAACAATTGGGACTTGTTTATAAATGATACATYTGAAAAAAAAATTTTGGAAAGTAGTGGATAGCTGCAAAGTAAGTATATAGAAAAGTGAGTGAAATGGTTTAAAGTAGGTTAAATAAAACTCAAAAGTAAAGCAAAAAGTATAGATAGCAGGTACGTCAGACATGTGGATCAATTTGGGAATTTTGATGTATCAACTCTATGCATGTTCTGACAAATCATTTGGAAAAAAAAGGTTTTAAGAAAATATGGCGATAAGATTGGTCATGTGGCCTGCTGGTGGTCATACATCAAGTTCAATTGACTGTTCAAGAAAATAATTGGTTTGAAGCGGCATGGCATGTGGATGGAGAAAGAAAATGGTAAAATAAAGAGAAAAAAAGAAGAACTTAAAGAAGTAAAAAAAGTAGATTTTGCAAAGGCGTGTAGTGTAAACTGTGTTGTTAAAATCRTATGCTAATAACTAGAATCATTTGGAATTGTTGTGTGGATCGCGTGGTCATAATATTAATGTATAAGCTGTTCATATTGATGTTGATTTTGGCAAAGACTGAAAAGTTCAGAAAGAATTGAGTTGGCTGACGACTGCAAAAGCTGGTTCAAAATGAAGCAAGTCGGAAGGTGTTAAAGGCAGAACCTCAACGTCATTGATGTCGAGGTCGATATCAACAACTGGATTTTCGAAAATAGGTGTTGTTGGTGTAGCCGACAAGTGAGCTGAAATAAATCTGTTGTATGTAGCTGTTGAAGTATCTGTATTGTCAATTGTAGCTGTATTCGGTAAACTAGTTGAAGAAGGGGTAGCAGTAGAGAGGGCAGCAGACGCAGAAATAGGTGCACTGGCCATTCTAGATGCAGGAAGTGCAGTTGCATAGTATCTTGAAGAACCACGTCTTCCTGATCCACTTCCAACGACATGAGCAGTTCCTCTAAGGATGAAAACTAGGTCAGAATTGTCATCACCAAATGCTCCAGGGCTGGCTCTTGGAATCCTCACCTCAAAAGTTGCATCGTAGTCTCTTGATCTTCCGCCTCTGATCTCGTCCAACGTCTCTGCAAAAAAATACACACAAATGTTGCTGTAYCCTTCATTCCCACCTTCATAGACAACACGAAATTCATCATCCGTGACTCTAACTCTTGCATCATTGTCTGTAACATCAACGAAATATTCACCCTCTTCCAAAGCCACCAGGATTCCTGATGGTATGAAATTTGTCAGTGGGTTTAGTGATCTGATTGAGAAGGTGGGGATCTGAGGTAGTGATGGTAGGCCAAGTGGTAAGCTAATCATGAAATGAAAGTCTCTATCTGATGAATCATGCATTCCACCACCTTGGTTGGCGGTTATAGTAGGGATGAATTCAGATGATCTTGAAGGAAAGCAGTAAACTGTTGATATAATGAAGAGCAAAAGTAACCAAATACTTGTCATGTTCAAGAAATGTGATGATTTGTGTGTTCTTTTCTATGATATCTAAAGATTGATATTGTGTGATCACTAATTTGATGAATTGGTGATATACTCTTGGTGGCAAAAATGTAACGGATATGTGGAGTGTGAACAGGGATACTGGAAATTGCAATATGATTTGTCAGTTTTAATCGCTATGGATTGAGATTGAAAGAGAAGAATACAATAGCGTCAATATTTTCGATGATTGGAAAAGCTGATGAAGGAAAAAAGAGGATAATGGATCCTATTTATGTTGTTGTATGGATAAGGTAGTATACGCTCTTTGTTCGGGCTAGTAGTAAGACTAATTCAACTTGTTCGATAACTAGAGCGATCAGTGAATAATCTAGATCGGGCTCGACATTGCTGTGTTTGGGAAGAAGTTCATCAAATGGAAATGAAACAGTAAACTGCAGTTAAAGGAATTGCATGTCTCATCGATAATGTAAAGTTTGTATCAAAAAAATAAATTGTGCATGTATCAACCTTAACACACAATCTGGTATAGGCAAGCTCAAGAATGGATTTAATACTATTTTTTTGCTAATTAATAGAAGTTAGCTGTAACAACGCTGAGCTAATTCTGCTAATTGACACTACGAATTGTTTGAGTCCGCTTGAGGTCTATTTCCCTAAGTCCACCCATAAATGTTTATGGCCCCATTCCGATCGGATATCGCCTCCTTCTTTCACAGTGCTCACCCCAAATTCTTGCGCCAGCGCCCTGTGTAAATTGTTTGCGTCATACAACCATGGCACATCCCATGACCAGATGGGCCTCATTTTTTGTATATACACTGGCCCAGGATCTAAATCAGCTTAATTATAATATGAACAAGTTATACAAGCCTTGAGACCAAAATGATGTCTAAAGTTCATATTGGCATGTTGATGCAGTCGTCAGCGAAAGCATTGATCATCATTGGAGCGGCCTGTATATAAAATTGCAGGCTACAGCCTACTTCACGTACTGTAGATCCTATATACTCGTTTAAACTAGACGGATGAGCAAGATGGATTTATGGCTCTAATTTTTGGTGTAAATACATGCATGCCCCCATTTACTTATGATGTTGCATGTGAGTACGAGTACGTATAACATTCAACTCAATGATATCATTTGCTTTGTATGTGCGCGCTGTATACTGCGTTTCGTAAATTTGAAATAGCTAGCAAGAATTTTCTATTTTGATTCATCCCTATATATATATGGAACAGTTATTGATACCTCGACCTAGACCCTCTACCACAGCTAGAACAGATACCGTTACCTGAAAATAGCATATTTTGTGAAAATTGAAAATTCTTATTATCGTAGAGTACCATAGACTGGTCCAAAGGGGATTGTCCAGGCCGGCACATCAGGATGATATATAACAGAAATGGAACGAACGATATCGTCGATGATCTCGATCGAATTTGATTGTAATGTTCCGAAAATGCAGTCTTCCGGTACCTGCATGTAATAATATTTTGAGAAGTCTAGCTCTAAAAGGTACTAGATATTCACCCTTCGATTAGAACTTCGGATCAGTGATATTATTAAAGAATAGACCTAGACCAATGTTCTCTTCTCATTAATGGAAAAGATTCCAGAACCCATGGCTGACCAAAGACCATACGTTGGAAGGTTTCTTACTTCTCTCGATACAATACACTCATCGATCTGTCCATGGGCCCGGCCAGCATGGCCAGTGCGTGCGAAGTCCATTCCGCTAAATAATATTTCCCAGTACGTTTGATTGTGACAAATGTTGAAGAAGATGATATCCAAAATATATTAATTGACTTAAATAATATTGCCCTATGGATTCTTTCTTTACCCCTTATACCTATCAGCTGATAGGTCTGTGAACTCAATTTGGCGATAGCTGGCTAAGTGTCATGTATCATCATTGTATCAAGTGGTAATGCTCACAATTTTTTTAAATTTCAGATCAACTTTTGAACAAGAATAATAATATTTTCTAAGGGCATAGTCAGGAACAGAAGTAGGTGCACGGTAAATAGAAAACTATATGTTACAGGGGATCACAGCTTACATACAATATGAAAACAAGGTTTTTCATCGCAATTGTATATGGCTAGGCAGCTTTCTCTCGGATTTGGTTGTAGATGTTTCCAGATGGCGTGCATGATGAGATATATAATTGAAGTACCAATCCAAACTAATCGATTCTTTACCTATTAAGAATGCTCGATGACATGTATGTGATATAAAGACCAAAGTCATTTATGAACCCATTGGTGATATCGTACAGTAGAACTCAAATTGTTATAAAATTCGCCGTGTATACTGGCCGGTGCGTTCATCACGTTCACTTTAGCACTGTCTGTAAAAACGTGGAGTAAAACAGGAAAACCGTTTTCAATCAAGAATTTCTTATTCCTGTTGCGTCAAAAATGGGTGTTTTATTCCGATACCAAAAGGGCACTCAAAAATGCAGCTTACGACTTTTAAACAATAATTGCAGTAAATTACGAAATGGAACATGGAACAATTTTAGCACCACTGAGAGAACAAATTCACTTCAGATCAGCCGCTCGAAACGGATCAAATATCAACTCAAATCGGTGCATGCAATTTGTTTGACATGTCGTGACGATGAATCAGGACAATCTTTATCCCTTTCTGGTTTAATGAAAGAATTACCTATACCTTGTTTGGATAATCCAAAATCGATATCAAACCAGGCTCAATAACAATTAACCAACATCGGCATGTTATTATTTCAATCATTGACTTTTTTAGTTTATACTTGGTTTTTTAACGTTACAAACAGCTACGATAATATTTGAATCCTGTTGATACCGAGCTAAGTACGACCGGGTTCCAGAATCTAGACAGGTACATGATTAAATTACATCCCATGTCTTAAGTGTAAACATGCATATCAACACTTTGCAAGCTGTAACCCCCCCCCATGTATATAATTTATCTGATATTATTCAAGTGATCTGAGTTAATTTGTGTGTTACTTGGTGATCAACGTCTAGCTAGGGTGAATTGAGCATCTCATGATCCAATATCGAATTCAGGAGTATTTGATGGAAGCTGGGCAATGCTGGAGTAGGGTCCTTATATAATGATCTCATCTGCATGGAAGTCGAATTTGAACATTAGTTGTGAAGATCGAAATATTGACAAAGAACTTTAGACTCCGCATATGTTACCATTTTAACACAAATTTGAAGTGATTGAAGCCTTGAACCTTCGATTTGTGAACTTTCAAACCTCACGAATTTTATATACGAGGAAGTATTGCTATACCTCAAATTCTGACACGTACGTATCTCGGTCAAAAGATTATGGCTTAATCTTTCAGGAGCGCTTCCCTGATTTGATTTATCTTCTATATAGGTAACAAACCAGATTAAGTTGAGCAAAAGGGGCATGCACTTTTTTAACAAATACACTTAATATTTTGAGTTTCTTCTTAATATTGATGTGTGAACGTACTGGAGATTCGGTACATGGCCTCATGAGTCTAGGATCGAGAATCAGTTGGACAAGAGTCGAGAGCTTCGAGGTATACAAATTTTGTACCAAAATTTCTGGGAGCGCTGGATCTAAAATATCGCTGTTTTGGGAACGTCGACAGTCCCAGCCATGCACCTGTTGCCTAGACATGCATGCACCGCAACCACTCTTGTGGAGTTTTCTATGAAAATTAAAACCTTATTGGCTGATATCTGATGTCGACGATTCCAGAATTCCGGTGACAGTCACTCGACATCAATATGGGAGCAAGGAGAAATGCATCCGGTGCCATAAAAGATACCTGCCCAGGTTTCTCAGGCTTCAGTCAAATATTGGATACATTACTTTGCCTATGTTGAACATTTTGTAGAACCTAAAATTCAAAACCATTCATGATAAACAATTGTAAGCTATATACCTACAGAGCTCTGGTATTTTTAAAGATTTAAGAGAACGATTTATCAGCTTTGTTGGGGTAACTTCAAGGATGGCCCATGGATCAAGACGCGGAGATATGTTGAAAAAATAGTAGAAAATTCAATCATCTGTGCATCTATCTAGTGCCAATTAATTTATTTACCTATACGTCGCAATTTATCCTCAAAATCGAATTTGAATTTACAAGGCACGCATTCACTGCTGGCTGCAGATATATTTTCTAAAAAATCATACGAAGCTGGGCCAGGGCCTGGAGCTAGCCGAAGTGATATTGAAGTTCGGAACCTGACATAGCCCATTTTAAGGATAAGATCGATATCTGAATTTTCATTAAAAAAATGTCCAAGTTCTATATAAGAAGAATTCGGTTCGTCCATGAACAGCCGAAGTCACTTAAAGTATTCTCGATAAGTCCATATCGTTATAGCATGGAAGTATATCTAGGTTCTAAGCACCATTCATGGGATCCGAAAATTCTTAAAATTTTGAGACCCATTGTCATGGACATGTCTGCATATATCTTCTTCACAGGTACCAATTGTCTTGATCTAGTCTTCTCTCATGGGCATGCAGTTTTAACAACAGTCATTGATCTCGAAAGGGGTAAAGATGCTGCTTAGACTGGCATATCCACATAAATATCTGTGTACATTTTACAAGCTGTTTCCTTAATATGTATCCTTTGCTTATGAATATAGAGCTAGCTAGCTAGTCGAGTAGAGCATGTTAGTTGAGAGCTTGAAACTAGTATCCATTTGATCAAAAATGCACCGTCGGACAATTTCAATTTGAAAGCTTAGCTGTATATCTTTGCAGCATCTTCAAGATATACACAGCTCAGGATCTATATTGTCGATCAGGTACAAAGGTACACAGACGTAGGCACCAGGGACAGCACGCGGCCAGTTAAATAAAATTTGGTCTGATTTTTCGATGTTATGTGACAAAACTGGAGGACATATCTGTATATATTATGCTGATTATGTTGAATTAAAAATGTGTATAATAATTATTAAGTTTGTAGGTCATGGAGTCATGGAGTGGCATGTATTATATAACATTGAGGACTGGCTTTTTTGAAACTGATTGAAATTATCATATGATCACATGGAAAAATATATGGTTGGACTTCCAACAATAAAGCTTCGACTGGTCAATTTAAGAAATTTCATCCCAATACATTCAGGTGCCCCTTCCATACATATAATTGAAAATGGGTGTATCACTGTGCATGGCCACATTTTTATTCATGTGCACATTCCAAATTGAACATTCTGACAATTTGTGAATGACCTATCGTACCTTTGCAATTGATGAACAAGCTGGATTCAAAACATCGCTAACAAGATGTTATTAAACAATGCAGATGCAACACCAAATTTCATTTTTAAGAATTTTTTCTTATATAGCTGGCACCACTTGCTTCTATGCATCAACACGCATAATTCCATATCCACAGCGACTGTACTTCATATTCTAGAACAAATAATCGGCACCTATGTAACAACAGAACTCAATCAACGTGACACCATCGCATGCTACGGTTACCTGAATCTACCCAGCACCAAATATTGCAAGCTTATGACTTATGCGCAGAACTAATCGTTGTGTTGATTGAATCTATGACTTCGATCTTGATGATTGGATATTCATGTGGCTTCTTTCTCTTGAATAGGTATATCGGTTGTAGTTCGCATGTCCTTTGTAAGAAATGTTCTTTGCCGTTATACTAAGTACCAGTGAATGAGGATGTACCGATATAAATTTGTATACTACTTAGCACGCGTAGATCTGATTTTCAAAATCTCAGTATTCAATGTGGTCAACTGCAAGTGTATTAATGTTTTGAACTGGGGCACTATATGTTGGTGATGCAAACTGTAGACTCGAAGCTTGTACGATGCCAGTGAGACAGTGTGTGCATGGGAACGTTTATAGCTGCATTGAGGTTCGACAGCAAATTCAGTCTCACGATCGATTTCATCAGTATGAGCAACAAATAAACTGGAACAGATCTATCAACTGATCTCAGATAACGGCTCTTGATTCAATGGGAATTTTGGAATGGAAGGAGTTTCATGACTAGAATCAATTCCAAAATCTAACAAATTTCATTTGATGGTTGATTGGGCATATAATTTCCTTCGAAGAATAATAGTGATCATGAAGACAATGAATGTGCTGAACTTTGGCTTGGTCTCTGACTCTCTAAAGTGCTAAATGAAATTGACTCGCTGTACTCCAATATGTGTTCTCGGCTTCAGAACCTTTATCATATTCCCTGATGCGTATAAACAGATGTTGAAACAAAAGCACATGATCAGATTGTTGAAAATGTGTGTCTTTAAACAAATAAAAGGAAAACGCGACATTGTGAATCATTGGCTGGTCGTCGATTCAGATCAACATTTGGATATCAATATATGTTGTGTGTTTGAAAAGTAATATGACTGAGATGATCATGCAAGTCAAACGACCGAAAACAATTGAAAACTGGTCTGATGGGTCGAATACCAAGTAAAGCAAAAATAGAAGATAAAAATTCGATTTTGAGAATTGGTGTCTAGTTCAGTACTCATCAACATGTGCACACACAAACATAAGGCTAAAATCTGAGCTCAAAGGCGGACCCTGCCTGAGAATCCAAGACATGATGCATGAGAAGGAAATTAGACGCAGATGAAAAGTAAACATCAGCCAAACCAACATCATGTCAAGTAATTATTATAATAAAATTATCTGCAATATCAATATTATCTAAGTTTCAAACAGAAAATAATAATCATGTTTGAATATTTTGAAAATTGAGCACACGCAATTGTGCACAACGAGCACTGGCTTGAGTCTTGACAAAGTATAATATCTCCCCGAGACAACAACCGATGAATCAATCATCCGGGTGATTATCCATGAGTTTACCAACTAAGCAAAGGCTTGCTGTCAGATTTCAAACGAGATATGGAATAAGAAGGGTGGTTGATGGTTGTTCTGAAGCTGAGTTGGTGGCTTTATCGAATGTCTCGGATCAAATTAAACGGTATGGAAAAGTATTGAAAGTTGAGGTACCGAGCTGACAAGCAAAAATGTAATGGTGAGGACAAAACTGAGCGTATATAAGTCTCAGCTATAAAAACTGATCTAAGCATCAAGAGAAGATGTGAAATATATGGTGTTGAAGGTGCTGTTGATGCTATAGCTGCTGAATTGGTGTTGATGTTGAAGTATAAGCAGTCATGAATGCTTAGAATGTGGGTGGGATTTGTTGTTGAAACTTCAGAACGCAAAGAAACACAAACTTTGGTGTCAGCATGATCAGCTAGAAATATTGGTAGTTGCTGGTTTTGGCAGGAAAGTGGTGTTTTAGACTGATGGAGAATTTAGAAAGAGTCCAACTTTCATGTTTATGGGAAGTGCTCAAAAAAAATACGACAGAATTTGAAAATTGGACATCCGTACACCACCTGAGAGTGGAAACTTGAGTGGTCTTTGAGGGTTTTTGATTTGGACAAAATGGAAACTGATCGATTTCACTCGGAAACCTTCAAACTTCATCATCATTTATCAACCGAAACATCATTCGAACATCAGCAACCATATCATCATCACTCTCTTATTCTTACAACCATATGTGTGAACGGAATTGATTGAATGCAGTCCAACCTCTGATATCAACTGAGTCATGATTGGTCATGAGTCATGGCATATTGCTCAAAGTTTATTGGAGTCAATATCAACAAACACAAACGATCTGAATAGATTTCTGACAAAAGATTAACTAGTTTCAAGCAAGTGTCCACGCTTCAACATTTTATCGTTTCGAATCTGGGTAACTTCTACAATCTTAAGAGTCATCATCATCAAGAATCGTTCAAACTTTCATGGATGTCAGTCTGCCAAAAGAGATGTTTGAAATTCAGTTTTTCTGTCCAAGAGACTGGGTGATGCATTAACTATTTGTTGCAATATTGAATTGTGAAGTAAAGAGGTTATTATTCTTGAGTTCAAGATTTGTGGGTCCTGATGAGAGTTCTACGTGTAATTCAAAGGGGTAAATCTTGGTTTTGAATTTCCATATACTGATGACTAGACTCAACAAGCATATTCGTCATTGATGGGAGGCGTTCGTGGACCAAAGAATCAGTTTTGATCTGTGTCGGTGTGTAGTTCCATTGAGTGACACTTGCCCAAGTACCAAGCTGTCCAAATGCCTGTCACAAGAGCATACTACCCATATCAGATAGCCTATAAACACGAGGTGGTGGTAAATAGTCATTAACCCCTTATATGGTTACTCCGCACTGGAATTTGGAAAGTAATCGAATTAATTGGATACCGATAACAATACAGGTACGTACGTTCTTACGTAGTACGTACGGACTTTCCGCTTTCAAGGGGATAATTCGGATGTCGGTCTGCGCTTCCTTCAACGGCCGATTTCAGTGAGCACCGTCGTCCGCGGAGTGCTTCGCTCTCTCTTGCCCAGTGCGCGTCACCCAATTCACGCTCCCGATTTCCAAGTAAGCAATCAACACAACCTCTTTGCTCGTTGTTTCCTGTACTTTACGGCCGGGTATCTTGGTCCACCTCTTTCTGATGGCAGATATACACCTCTCCACTCTACAAACGTTAAACTGTCTATATCCTATCTCACCGGTTATAAATACAGCTTCATTTTCCCCATTTCCTGGATAGCTCTACACCCATATCTTTTATCCATCTTTCTGTTATCTATCTCATCGCAAAAAAAGAAATTCACTGCAAACTCATCACATACACACACATATACAAATGACTGTCGAAATCAACGAAGAACCACACTACAAGTTTATCCCATCCAAGCAAGCCACCATCATCAAGGCCCCATTTTCAGGAGGTCAGGGTAAAGGTGGTGTTGAATTTGGTCCAGAAAAACTGATTGAACACGGTTTACTTGAAGAATTCGAAGAACTTGGCTGGAAATATTCTATTGCTGATCCATTAGCCGGTACTGATTTAATTGCTCAAAAGAATGATCCTACTGACGTTTACAAGAACTGTAAGAGACCAAAGATGGTTTCTGAATGTTGTGAAAAGATTTACCATGCTGTTTCAGAAGCTCACGCTAAGAAGACTTTGCCTGTCACCATTGGTGGTGATCACTCAATTGGTATGTCTACCATTTTGGCCTTTGCTAACTCACATCCAGATGGTGGTATTATCTGGGTTGATGCTCATGCTGATATCAACACCGCTTCCACTACAGACTCTGGTAACTTGCATGGTTGTCCTGTTGCATTTGCCATGGGATTAGATGAAGATAACTGGCCTCCACATTTCGCTTGGTTGAAGGAAATCACGAAAAAGGTTAAGCCAAGTCAGATCACATACATTGGTTTGAGAGATGTTGATAAGCCAGAGAAGAAGATTTTGAAAGATTTGGGTATCAAGGCTTTCTCCATGTACCATGTTGACAAGTACGGTATTGCTGAAGTTGTGAGACAAGCCATTGAACACGTTGCTGATGGTGGTAAGAAGCCAATTCACGTTTCATACGATGTCGATGGTATTGATCCAATGTACGTTGTTGCTACGGGTACCCCAGTTAGAGGTGGTTTGACTTTAAGGGAAGGTTTGTTTCTTGTTGAAGAAATTGTCAACACTGGTTGTTTGACTGGTTTGGATATTGTTGAAGTTAACCCATCTTTGGCTTCTACGGATACCCACGTTATGGATACAGTCAACACTGGTTTGTCTATTGCCAGATGTGCCTTGGGTGATACTCTTTTGTAGATTCCCTGTGTTTTTGTTGAGTTATTTTTCCTCTCTATCTTTTGGCTTGTTTTCATCTTTTGCTWGTTCTCTATAAGGTTTGTATAAAAAAATTAAATCGTTTTCATTAAAGGTATTCATGAATGAGCATAATGAAGTGTATTAATTTCCGTATGTATAGCCAGCAGTTCCAAAGAAAACGGATATACTCTTTCGTACTGTATAGATAAGATGTTGGAACATTTTTCAATTTTCTTGTGTCGGTAAAAAAGGCGAGAGTTCTTCGAGTCTGCCGGTAAACGGTGCGTCACCGGCGATACGCAGCGAGCTCGCCTCTAATTGGCGAAAAGATTTGAAACTTCTCCACGATCTTAAGAGTATGACTCAATGACTAACCGGCACCAAAAGCCGTTGTGATTAATTGTGATTACCTACTTCTAACCCCATTCTTCATATAATCCTGAATAAAGGCAGTACCCCACATAACAACGAGTGTGCCTTTACTCGGTAACTTCAAACCACTGTAACCAATTTCCCAGCTTTTCCATATATTCACGAACTATAAATTTCCAAAAAGATAACCCAATATACGAAACATGTCAGCTACAACATCAGATCAAACAGCGCCAGCCACAACACAGCTAGACACTTCAACAAAGATACCGCAAAAGGAACCACCACCAAGATATGCTGGATTCATAGCTGGTGTGTTTTCAGGTGTTGCCAAGAATGCCGTTGGCCATCCATTTGACAGTGTGAAAGTTCGTCTTCAAACATCAGAAGGCCGTTTTAAAGGTCCTTTGGACTGTACCATCAAAACATTGAAGAATGAAGGTATCAAAGGCTTATACAAAGGTTTCACACCTCCTTTAGTTGGATGGGTGTTGATGGACTCAGTTATGTTGGGATCTCTACATGTGTATCGTCGGTTCGTTAAGGAAAACATGTACCCTGATCACGAAAGAATGCCTTTGTTTGGTTACTGTTTGGCTGGTTTGGGTTCGGGTTTGACCGTGTCTTTTGTGGCTGCTCCAATTGAAACATTGAAGGCTAGATTACAGGTGCAATATGATGCTTCAACTAGACACTTTACTGGTCCTATTGATTGTTTGGTCAAGTTGGTGAAACATGATGGTTTGAAGACGATTTACAAAGGTTTGATTCCAACTATGATTTTCAGAACTAATTTCATTGTCTGGTGGGGTTCCTATGAGTTAATCACGAACTGGTTCACTGAAAATTGTCCTAAGATGAGTACCGCCAGTATCAATTTTTGGGCTGGTGGTTTATCTGCCACTTGTTTCTGGATTACAGCATATCCTGCTGATGTTGTCAAGAACGTTATTATGATCGATGATGTGAAGAACCCTAAGTTCAAGAGTTATGGTGATGCTGTGAGATATGTTTATAGAGAAAAGGGTGGATTGAGAGGTTTTACTAAGGGTTTTGTTCCTAGTATCCTTAGAAGTTTCCCTGCCAACGCTGCTGCTTTGGCAGCTTTTGAAGCAGTCTTGAGATTATTTTAAACGACAAGACTTTTTGTTATGTAATGTTGTCTTCATGTTTTGCATTTGTAATTTATGGAAAAGTTAATATAGAGTTCCATCTAGAACATTAGAAGTTTGTATCGGGATCAAAGTATGGTCGAATCAGGGCACAGTAAACATGAAATTTCATCAAGTGGCATGAGCGAAGTTCGAATTTGTATGCGCACGCACAAACGCACAATTCAGGAACGGTTATGTTTTTGACGCAGAAGGAAACACTTGGGAATGGGAATGGGATTCGGCTCTCATCTGAGAAGCTCAGAAGGGGTCTCTTGGGATTGACGATAGAACAAACAGGACACACTAGTTCACAAATCACGTTGTGAGCAAGGCCACTCCAAGGAAAACTCATTCATTGGCAAACAACAACCAAGCAACCAGCATTCCAATGTCCTCGAAGCGTACCTCCCTTATAAACCCGTTTGGGTTTGGGTCTCTCAACTTTAAGTCGAAGGACAAAGACAAGGAAAAGGATAACAGCAACAAAGACAGAGACCAGTCCAGAGATTTAGCTAAGAAGACCCTGCTTAATAGTGCCAAACATTCACAAGCGGAGTCAACACTGAAACGTCACAATACAGAGAAGTTAAGAGTGTCGTCATCCAAAAATATCACAGTCAACATACCTGAAACAGAGTCAACATCATCCCTTCCCCTGCCCAAGGTCAGAAATCAGGCCAACAGAAACAGCATGGATTCATCGGCAACTAGTTCCTCTCGTAAGAGTTTGATTCCACAAGATATTAGGGATACCACTCCTGAGCACGTCCCTGGGAAAAAGTACACTTTGAACAAGTCTCAACCTTCCGATCCTCAGCAAGTGGTAAAGCAACATAAGAAACAACCATCTAAGTCATCTGAAGAAAACCAACATCAAGAACAAAATCAAGTACTTGATCCAAAACCTGAATTGGAACCAGAACTGGAACGTATGCTGCCTTCATATCCATCGCCAGATGACATCTTTTCAGACGATGAAGATCATCTGAATAGAAACCCCAGTGTTGCCTCTTCATTTTATCCAGCAATGAATCCATTTGACCCACAACCTCCATCGAGACAGGTAAGCACCACTTCATCATATTATGGTCCTGGTGATTTCAGCAACGCTTATTCCCAAGCTCCACAAAGAACAGCATCTGTGGCATCTTCATACTATCCACCACTTGGAAGTGCACACCAGCTGAACAGTTCCACGGGTACAATTATGTCTACAAGAACCAGTTTTTATGCCAATCCATACAGTGAAGATCATCCAAATGTTGACTTGAGTAGCAGAAGAAGAAAGCCTCCTCCCAACTTGGGCAGTCTCCCTGTGTTACCTCCATTGCCTACAAACATTGAAATACCTAAACCTCAAGCAACACCTGTGGCGTTACAATCAAGTGAAGCAGCCAAAGAAAGAGCTGAAAGTGTTATTTCTCCACCACCTGGTATCAAAGATAGATCAGAAACTGAAATTACCGACTCATCTGAAACTGTTGCTAGTCATACCGAACCTCTTCGTTTGGACTCTAGCAAGTCTAAACAGCCTGTGGGTATGATGATTCTGTCTCAAGAAGAAGTGCTAATAAGGCCAATGTTGGACCGTCAACATGGTGGCAATAAAAATGATTCATCTGTTGTTTCCAAGAACCAGTTGAGTTCTGAAAAGTCAAATTTGAATTCGGTCGAACCTCTGAAGTCACCAATGTCTGGAGACTCTGAATTCGGTTCTTTCCAAGCTTATACTCCCGGTGCATCCACGAATGAAGTTGTCAGAAAGCCAGTCYCATCAGATAATATCAGTGCCCATAGTAGCCATACTAAAAATGAGAGTCTTAATAGCGCTGACCTTCAAGGAGATCATGAAATGAAAGTTATTTTAGACGGATTTGGCAAGAAGGTCGCAAACGAACTAATACAGAAGAACAAAGAGTTGGAGTTAGAGTTGAATAAGAGTTCATCCCAGGAAGTTCAGAACAATACTGATAAGAACGTTGATGACACATTGACTACACTTGATAACGACCAGATCAACAGCACACTTAACAGCAGTACACAACAGAACAGCATAATGTCCAGTCCACCAGCTCACAAAATGGTTTCTCCTACACATAATGAACACCATCGTCAATTCAGTCTAGAAGACATTGAAATGATTGCTGCTAGTAATAAAGAAGTTGAGCGTGTCGATAGTGACTTGCTAAACCAATTGGAAGCTCAACATGAATTGGAAGTTGTTTTGCGTACCCATGCAAGTATGAGAAAGATGAGCAGATCCACAAGAAGAACTTCAGCTAATTCCCCTTCGTCAATTGGAAGTGGTACTCCGAGACGTACAAAGACCAATTCCTTCAGTTTTGAAGGTTCAGGAAGTCCTGCTAATTCAACTGGTGCCAAATCTCCACCTGGTTCATTTTCTACCAAGAACAGTCGTATGTCTGCATCTCCAATGATTTCGGACCTTTATGCTATATCAAAAGTCAAAAATGAAGAGCGGTCTGCCAATTTCTCACACTCTAAGCATTCTTCGTTGACATCACCTATATTGAAAACCAGTGAAAAGAATGTGTCTAGTCCTGCTCGTAACAACCTGAAAGTGCCTTTTGTGTCGCCTGCTTTGTCATCCAATTCCACATCTGCTTCTTCAGTTGATCAGTTCTATGATGTCCATGAGACCCGTTCTGCTATGTCCGATACTCCAAATGACGATAATGACGATGATGATGGAGCTGGAGGAACTTATTGGATGCATTCTGATGATGAGGATGATAAATCGGATACGGATTCTGGTTATGGAGCAGATAGCCCGTTGAGATCGGATGCTGACCGTGCTACGCTGGATAATCGTGGCAATCTTGTTGACGATGAACCTAACACTGGTGTTGTTCGTAGTGCTTCCATGGATGAAACTACGGATGATACTTCCGATACTGATAATTGCTGGATGCCCTCAAGAACGAACAATCAGTTATTTGATACCGGTGGAAAAACCTGGAACAAGAACAAGCAAGCGTTGATTGGTCCTCGTAAACTTGCGGATGATGACGAAGTCGAAACTCAACCTAGTGGTTCTGCTGCCAACACTCCAAAGATCACAACTTCTTTAGTTAGTCCTACAGCTGATGATGATTTTATGTTCAGAAATGCTAGTGGTGCATTGAAAGGTCCTAGAAAAATGCGTGACGATGATGATGAAGAAAGTGAAGATGAAGGAAAAGTCATACTGGACGATGAATACACAAGTGGACCTTCTGCTCCTGATTTGCCTCTGGAGAAACTGGAGACCAATGTTGATATTGGTAATGTTAGTGCCAAAGGTCATAGATTGCTTGATGATGAGTTTGATTCTTCTGATCTGACAAACAATTCTAACGAAAATATCCCTCCAGGGAAATTAACCAGACGTGTCAGCTTTTTGACTGGTGAAATACAAGATATCATGCCAAGAAACAGCAAACGCCGTAGTCTTCTGGATGATGAATTTGATGGTGAACTACCTTCCGATAATGAAGTTGACGGTTTAGATGACCAGAAGAATAAGCCTGTATCTTTCCAAGTCGGTGACGAGGATGATGAAAATGATAACCCATTTGCCCAATCTGATGATAGTGAAAGTGATGTTGATAGTTTGGATACACCGGAAGAAGATGATAAACTGAAGGAACTATATGGTGCTTCATCTGAAGAGGATGCTGATGTTAGTGGAATGAGTGGAACAAACACTGAGAAGACAAGTTTTGCTTCAAATGGTCTGTACATCAATACCAATTTGGATTCTGAAAGACGTCTGTCTATTGCTAACCCTGAATCATCACCTGCTCAAAATACCAGTGGTGAAAACCCAAGTTGGTTGACAACACCTGTTAGTCCAATCAAGCCATTTGAAGGTCAAGGGCTGGTTTCACCTGTTTCAATGCAGGATAACCGTAATTTGATTATTGCCAACAAGAGCGGTGATTCGAGTCTGGATGATGAAGGTGACTCAACTAGTGTTGGTCTTAACTTCACTGCTAAACCTCAGTACTACAACCATTTTGATAATGATGATTCTGATCAAGGTAGACACCGTAAGATGGTGATTGTCAATGGTACCAGTGCTACTGCTTCTTCCAAGGGTTCTACTAATGATTTGGGATCTGAATCTCATGATCATGATGATTTCACTGATGCTCTGACTGACTTCCCGAATACAACAGCTCCTACTACATCATCACCATCTTCCAGTCCTACCGTTAAGCAAAAGGGTGTTCCTACATATGATAGACGAGAATCATTAATAGTGCAACCATTATCTCATTCAAATGTCATCCCAACTGCTGTTGCACCGGGTGGTAATACCCTACAAGCTAGAAGACCACCTCCTGATTTTCCAACTGGTGGTAGAGATTCAAGAACGGTTTCCATGTCTACTTCACAGCCAGATCTGTTCGATATTCTTGTGCAAACTCCAGTTTCTGCTGGCTCCATGCAGACCACGGGTGCAATGGTGTCTGGTCCAACAAGCAGTGGTCTTGGTATATCCGTTCCTGGTCAAAAAGTTGCTGTTTCAGGTGATGCCCCACATAAGCCACTTAGTCATGCTGCTCTGAATAACAATGTCATAGCTTCAGCTCCTGTGCCTAATTCACAAAATGAAGAGTTGGGTGGAGAAGGTGATGATACCTTGTTGGACATGAAAAAGGGTGTTAAATCAGAATATGTTTTCAAGCTTCGTACAAAAGGCAAGACATGTTTCATCGATGAAGTTGTTCCAGAAAAATTCTTGCCTATATCAATCAAATCATCAGCTGCAGTTTACAAAAATGCCAAGTCACCAATTGTCAATAATACAACTCCTGGTAAGCTTCATCGTCGTCGTTTATCTCAACAACAATATCAACAACATAATAGAACAGCATCCCATAATTCAATCCAGTCATATGGTTCCTTGAAACATGGTAATTTGAAACCAAGAACAAGAATGTTGGCTTCAGAAATTGATACAAGTGAGCTACCGGATTCTAAGTTGAGCCATGAAGGTTTGGGTAAGACTAAGATTCCAACCAACCCTGACGCTGAGATTATTGCTGTTACTGATCAATTGAGAAAGTTGACCCAGAGACCGCTCTCAGCAGCTTTGGATGACCGTGAAGGTGGTGGATTGAATAGACTGGCTAGTGTTAGAAGTGCCAGAGGTTTTGGTAGAGGTGAAGACAGCAACTTTAGATTATTTATTGCTAATCCTGATAATGATAGTGATTAATTCTGTTGATGTGTTAAGTGTTATGACTTCCATTTTTGTTTCATTTTATTTTTTATTTTTTTGCCTTTTCATTTAATGAGTTCTTGAACGATAGTTTTTTTTTGTTATGTTTTGAGGAAGCTAAAAATTCAGTTGTTTCCTCTCATAATTTTTGTATTAGCTTGCATTCTTGTCTTTTACTTATCATTATTGTATTTCACCAATTTGCATTTTTTGTTCAACTGTTTTACACTTCAGTGGTATAATAAACTTGTAGCAGCAAAGCAAATGCGCATATTCATTGTTCAAAGGTCGACAGAGTTAAGATCGTGTTCCGTTGTCGTGCGCGAACCAATTCTCAATGCTGGAAACTGACAACAGACAGACAGGTCAAATCGAAAAGAAGACACGGGGCCATGATGACAACGAGTTTACTATAACTTCAACTTGCAAAAACCAACTAAACCAACGTTTCCATCAACAGAAACAACGTCATAGCCATGTCTTCAGAGATTGCATACACTTTGGTCTTTGAGGTATGTTAATAAACTATTCAATCGGAGAAAGGAAAGAAATTGATTGAGAACCATAACAAGTCTGGACAAATTTCACCCTTTGATTCGATAACTGTCTTATTATCATTGAAAATTGTTTACTAACAAAACCTAACATTTTATTTTGTTTATATTACTTAAAAACAGCCAGATTCAGCAAACAGACCAAGTCAAAATGATTTCAAAAATATTTTAGAAAAAGGAGATGATGACAGAAAGATTGACGCAATGAAACAAATTTTGATTTGCATGTTAAACAGTGACCCAATGCCAGGTTTGTTAATGCACATTATCAGATATGTGATGCCATCAAGAAACAAGGATTTGAAGAAACTATTGTACTTTTACTGGGAAATTTGTCAAAAGTATGATTCCGAAGGTAAGCTGAAACACGAGATGATTTTGGTGTGTAATGCCATTCAACATGACTTGCAACATCCAAATGAGTTCATCAGAGGTAACACTTTACGTTTCTTGTCAAAATTGAAGGAACCTGAATTGTTGGAACCTTTGGTCCCATCATGCAGACAATGTTTGGAACACCGTCATGCTTACGTTCGTAAGAACGCCGTCTTTGCAATCAACTCAATTTACAAGGTCTCTGAACATTTGATTCCTGATGCCCCTGAATTGTTGGCTGATTTTTTGGCCGTTGAAAGTGACGCAACATGCAGAAGAAACGCTTTTGTTTGTTTGGGTCAACTGGATAGAGAAGCTGCTTTGAGATACATTCAAGAACAAACTATTGCTTCATTGGACCCATTAATTCAATTGTCATTCATTGAATTTATTAGAAGAGATGCTTCCATTGCTCCTGATTTAAAGAACCAATACTTGATTATCGTTTCTGAATTGTTGGATTCAACTAACTCTGCTGTTGTCTATGAGGCCGCCACCACTTTGTCAGTCTTGTCCAACTCACAAGTCGCTGTCACTAGTGCTGCTGGTAAGTTTATTGAGTTGGCTATTAAGGAAGCTAACAACAATGTTAAGTTGATTGCTTTGGAAAGAGTTAGTGAATTACACGCCAAGAATGAAGGTATGTTGGATGACACTTGTTTGGACATCTTGAGGGTCTTGTCATCACCTTCTATGGAAGTTAGAGCTGCCGCTTTGGATATCACATTGAAGCTGGTTTCCAGTAAAAACGTTGATGATGTTGTCAAGTTATTGAAGAAGGAATTGCAAAAGACTACCACATCCCAAGAAGAAAAGAATTCTGAGTACAGACAAATGTTGGTTTCAGCTATTCATTCATGTGCCATTAGATTCCATGAAGTTGCAGCTAGTGTTGTTGATTTGTTGCTAGAATCCATTCCTGAATTGAACACTGTCGCAGCTACTGAGATCATTACTTTCATCAAACAAGTTGTTGAGAAGTTCCCAGATTTGAGATCAACTATCATTGCCAGATTACTTCAATCTTTGAAATTCTTCAAGAGTGGTAAGGTCTTCAGAGGTGCTTTATGGATCATTGGTGAATACTCAAACGATGAAAAAGATATTCAATCTGCTTGGAAGGCTATCAGATCCAACATTGGTAAAGTTCCAATTTTGGCTAATGAAACCAAATCAGAAGAGGGTGATAAAGATGCTACTGAAGGAACCGCCAAATCTAGCGGTGCTCCATCTTCTGGTCCAAAGATTCTAGCCGATGGTACATATGCTACAGAAAGTGCTTTGGAGCAAGTTCCATTGACACCAAAGACCCCAACATCATTGTCTGCTTCTAAGAACCCATTGAGAACATTGATCTTGGAAGGTGATTACCACTTGGCTGTCGTTTTGTCATCCACATTAGTGAAACTAATTTTGAGATTGAGCACATTGACAACTAAGACTGGTTTAATCAATGCATTGAAGGCCGAGGCTATGTTAATCATGGTTTCCATTCTACGTGCCACTTCAAACAAGGGTAGAAAGAGTATTTCTGATGATCCATTGGAAAGAATTGCTGCCGATATCAAGATTTTGGCTGAAGACAATGAGTCGGAAGTCAAATTGGCCAAGGATGCTTTCTTGGAAGACACAAAGCAAGCTTTTAAGGAACAACTGAACAAGCAAGCTTCTGAAGCTCGTGCTAAAGAATTGGAAGCATTGCATGATACTGCTGAACAAGTAGATGATGCGATAGTGTTTAGACAGTTGACCAACAAGGATCAATTAGTTGCAGAAGAAGCTGTCAAGAGCGAATTGGCATTGGTTGAAGAAGGTGCCGGTTCTGAAATTGCATCAAACAAGGAAGATTTGTCGTCAAGATTGAAGAAGATCACTCAATTGACAGGTTTCACTGATCCAGTGTATGCTGAAGCTTATGTTAAGGCCAACCAATACGATGTGACATTAGATGTCATGTTAGTCAACCAAACTACAGAAACTCTTCGTAACTTAAGTGTTGAATTTGCCACATTGGGAGATTTGAAAGTTGTTGAGAAGCCAACCACACAGAATATTGGTCCATATGGATTCCATCGTGTCCAATGTACAATAAAGGTTACTTCTGCCGATACCGGTGTTATCTTTGGTAACATTGTCTACGACGGACATCATGCCAATGATTCAACCATCATTATCTTAAGTGACGTTCACGTTGACATTAACGACTACGTTAAGCCAGCTTCTTGTTCCGAAGCTCAATTCAGAAAGATGTGGAACGAATTCGAATGGGAAAACAAGATCAATGTCAAGTCTACCATTCCATCATTGAAACAATACTTCGACTCTTTGTTAGTTGGTACAAACATGAAGAACTTGACACCTGGTGCTGTCATTGGTGAAGAATGCCGTTTCTTGTCTGCTAATTTATACTCTAGATCTGCGTTCGGTGAAGATGCATTGGCTAATGTTTGTATTGAGAGAAGCGTTAGTGGGAAGATTGTTGGACAAGTTAGAATCAGAGCTAAGACTCAAGGTTTGGCTTTGAGTTTCGGTGATAAGGTTGCTGCTATTGCCAGAAAGACAGATAAGGCTCAGATTAATAAGGTTTAAATGTCTGAGTTGATGTTGTTCCTAGCTGTGTCACTTGTTGGTACTTGTAGTATTGGTCTTGTTTTGGATCAATAAGATTAAAAAATTGCTCAGTATTCCTGTACTTTGCAAATATACATTATTTTGATTTTTGTTTGTTCTCTTTCTATTATCTCCTGTTGTTAAATTAGCTTAAATTTTACTATGATCTCGTTCACTTGTGTAAATTTTGTAGAATTTCATTTTTCGAAAAAAGCTTTTATTTCTTTGAGTCTTTCCTTTGAATTAAAACTATACTTCCTATAAATCATGCAGTTCTCTGGTTATCGAGGAAAAAGACTAGAGCTGGAAAGATCATGCATGTTCGGTTAATTTCATTTTGAATTGTTCAATGCTACTAGTAGTTACTGTGCAAGATCTTAAAAATGAATGAAAGAATTTATTAAACTGGGATTTATCGAGAAATATACATTAAAGGTGATTTATAGAATAGATTTGAAAAAGTGTACTAATCTTTTCAAAAGACGTTTGGGCAGACTTGGGTGAGGCTTGGGCAGACTTAGGTCTGACTTGGTCTGACTTGAGTCGGATTTTGTCAGACTTGGGTCAGACTTGGTAAGACTTGGGTCAGACTTGGTAAGACTTGGGTCATTCTTGGTCGGACTTGACGAGACTTGGCCAGACTTGTGTTCAGGTGCGGTTCATGAGTGCTTGTTGAAGTACTTCTTAGAACCTTCAACTTCTGGAACAATGGTATCAGAACCAGCGGTCCAGTTAGCTGGACAAACTTCACCGTACTTGTCAGTAAATTGGAAAGCTTCCAACAATCTCAAGGATTCATCAACACTTCTACCAACTGGCAAATCGTTAATTGTGATTTGTCTCAAAGTACCCTTTGGATCAATCAAAAAGATACCTCTTAAAGCAATACCGGCACCTTCAACCAAAACACCGTAGTCCTTGGACAAAGAGTGGTTGGTATCAGCAATCAATGGAATGTTAACCGGGCCTAAACCACCATCGGCTCTCTTGGTGTTGGTCCAAGCCAACAAAGAGTATTCGGAATCAGTAGAAGCAAACAAAACTTGAGCATCCTTGTCAGTGAACTTCTTGACAGCTTCAGAGTAAGCAATGATTTCAGTTGGGCAGACAAAAGTGAAAGCCAATGGGATGAAGGCTAACAAGACCCACTTACCCCTGTATTGATCTAAGGAGATTTCTTCGAAAACACCATCAACGACGGCAGTCTTCTTGAAAGATGGAGCTTGTTTTTGAATAGTGGCGACCATTGTGATAATATGTGAATCAATAAAAGTGTGTGTTAGTTTGTTTGAATAATTGTTTTGTGTGGAGATGGAGATGACATGATGAGATAGGATTGATGATGAGCTTTGAAAGTGGAAATGAGCCAGATATTTATATGAAGATGGTCAGGTGAAGAGGATGTCCTGGAAAATGGGTCTCCACAAAGAAAATCCACAAAGAAAATCCAGAACGCCAAGTTTTGAAGTCTGCTTACAAACTGAGACGCGCCCGGTTTTACTCAGCTCGTTCTGGCTGGGCCCTATTCCAATTTATAATCGATAATCGAAGATAATCCATCGTGCGTCACGTTAATTGGAGAAGATCTGAAAATTTGAATTATATACACACCACACGTATATACTATCTATCCCTCCCACGAGCGTAGCGAGCTGCCCCCTACCGAAGGAGCAAAGTAACGAAGGTCAAGGCCGTAAAGTGCTTGTTAATATATAATTTAAAATTCCCATGTATTCCTAAATCTGGAATTTACATGTATGCATATGCATAACAAATATTGATTGAAAAATTCAATCTCTAATATAGCTAGTTAAATGATACTGAATACTTATATCTCTTTAAGATGATCTAGATCGGCTGAATATATATTCTATTTTTTAATTTTTTTCAAAATTTTAACTTAACTTAACAAAAAAAAAAAAAAAAAAATCTGCATGGTTTTCAACTGTGTTTTTATAGTTCTATTTTCCCCTTTTTATTTAATGGCTATTATTGATGCCTAAAGAACTTCTTTATCTGTAACAATGTAAAAATGTGTAATATGTAAAATTGAAATGTAATAAATAACATTAAAATGTATAATATGTAAAAATGTTATAACAGTTTTTAAAATTATACTAAAAATGTAATTACTAATGATATGCAAGTTTGTAGACATTTCAGTATACATAATGTAAAAATGTCTAAATTTGTTATAAAAAATGTAAAAATGTAGAAACCTATAAATATTTTCTTAAAATGTAAAAATGCAAAAAAAACGTTTTATTGAAACAATTCTCACGTGTGTAGTTTTGTGTATATACGTTTTTTTTTTACTGCAAATGTTGATACAGATCAAAGTCTAAACTTGAATAGTTTCAAAAGAAAAGTAAAACTGTAAAAACAAAAAAAAAGTAAGATCTTGAAAATGCTTGAAATATCTAAATAACCGGCATTAACATATGATTTTAATATTATTTAAATTTCCGGGGTATAAGAACGATCCCAGGGGTTTTTGATCCTAATCTCAAGAGAATTCAAAGATTACTTGTTTCCCCTGCAAATATCTGACGTTCTAGGTAAAAAAAAACTTGGTTATACCATGTAATTATCAGTTGAAAATACAATCATTGAAAACTATTAACTAAAAATCTGATTAAAAATTTATATCCTCTAAAAGACTATAATTAATCTATAAAAATGTATAAATTTTTTCTAATAAAGTTGAATTGTGTAAAGAAAATTTGCAAAGTCGTAAAGCTGTATAAAGTATTAATACAAAATATAATTTCAATTCATCCTAAAGTTGTACCAATTTATTTCTACAAAACTTATTTTTTTTTTAAAAAAAAATATATTTTAGCTATATATATTTGTTAGTATATATATTCTTGACAACTATATATTTTGCTAACTCATGTGCAAATTCATTTGAATATTATTTTCGATACATATAGCTTATAGTTACAACTTTGCTTCGATTTTTACTTGATCGTCTTAAAATTGTTTCAATATTAAATTTTTTTTTTTAATTTAATGCATGCATGCACATGCGCATTGATCTATAAAAACGCACAGCTAATCAATATATTTAAAAATCATTATGATATTGAAAACCTGCATATATATAATCTTATATAATCTGCATGCATGGATGTGTTTTAATAATTTTTTTCAAAATTTTAAAAATAAAATTTGTCACGTACCCTGACACGTAGACTTGTATAAATGTGCATGATAGAAGCTTGTAAGTTTTTTTTTTTTTTTTTACCAAAAAGTTCTATCATGCATTCTTTTTTTATAAGAATTAAAGTATGTGGTTTTTTCACATATTTTTTAAGCTAATTAAAAGTTACACTAGTAAAATATAATTTAATTTGAATTTAAAACGGATCAGAAATAGATAAAAGTAAAATATAATAAGGACGTAAATGTTTTTTCAAAGATAATATAATAGCTAGAGATATAATTGAACAAAACAAAATAATTTAAAAACACAAGCAATATAATAGGAATAAATTCAAAACCAAAATCAAAAATCAAACATATAGGAAATTTCAAAATTGGAGATCGTTAAAACCAAAAAAACACAAGTGACAAATCAATATCGAGAGTTGAAACAAAAAAAATTATAAGATATATGTGAAAACTCAAACTTAAAACAAAACGAACAAACAACTCGACTTAATTTGAAAAAAGATCGAGATCAAACGGATGGAGAAGTAGAAGAAACAGTGCAAGTATATGGGTACATGAAAGAGACAGACCTAGAGTGAAATATGAAGAATTTGGAAACAAACGAAAATATAGGGGAGATAATTAAAACAAGGACAGGAATTTTGGGAGAAATATAGATAGATCACAATATTGCTAAAAAAAAAACAACGAAAAACAACAACAACAAAAATGAAGGAAATTTGGGAGATTAAAAATAGGAATGGGAAATTTGGAAGTTGGATAAAAAAAGGGGGGGATATCAAAAAAAAAGTATTAAAATGAAAGGAGTGGAAGGGATATAATAAGAACAGACAAAAACAAAAAGAAAAAACAAATTGGAAAACAGGGACACAACAGGGGGCAGATGTGGGGATTATAGTAGAAGTGGAACAACGGTAACAAAACAAAATGAAGTGGAACACGGTAACAAAACTAAAAATGAAATAAAAAAAGGCAGGAACAATTGAATAATGGAAACATGAAATAAAAAACTAGAGATTGGTGCAACGATAAAAAAAAACAGTGAGATAGTGAAAGAAGATTGGATTGAAAGTGTGAAAGCAGATTAGAAATTGAGATGGAGAGCAGATTTGGTTGAACGAAGTATAGGCGAAAATAAAATGAAAAGAAAAAGAAAAATTGAAAATGTTAAAGCAATGACATGGATTGATAGTTTGAACGATGATGATTATGTGGCAAAGAAAATGAAGCAGAAGTAGATGAAGCAGAAATGTTAAGACATGATATGATGAAGTAGAAGCAACGATAGAAGGAAGATATGAAAGCAAAAATTGGAAAGTTGAAGAAAGGTAATGATGACAAAGTGGATTCTTGGATGTAAAGTATATGATGGCAAAACAGGAAAAGAAAAAGAAGGGTGAAGAGTTGGAAATATTAATTGGAAACAAGATGGATGGGATATGGTTGACGAAATACTAACAAACATGGGAAACAAGAACAAAAAAAAAGCCCTAACAAGGGAGAAAAACATACGTGAAAGCAACCGAAACACAATCGAATTGTGTTGTAAACTTTAAATAATCAAAAACGGCCAATTAGCCAGTCCAGCAAGTCAACATAGAGAACCCAAAAGTTACCAAAACCACAACAAGAAAAAAAGAAAAATAAAAACATCATTTTCCCATTTCCATCCTAACGACCCAGAATACCAAAAATCAAACCAGACACTCTACTCTTCTTTCTCTTAACAACACCATTACCACCAACACCAACACTACCGACATTGCTGCCACTTTTAACACCTTTAACACCACCACCAGTACCTACACCAACACCACCTCTTAAACTAACAACACTAACTTTCTTCTTCAGTCCTTTTGCAACACCACCATTCAAACCAATACCACCAACACCACGACCAACACCAACACTGTTCAACCCAACAACACTACCAACGACACTCCCTGATCCAACAACACTTCCCATACCACGTCTATGACCAGCCATGAAACCGGCCATGTTGCCGCCATTATTGGAAATGTTTCTGTAAGTATTATTATTCGGAGTGGAGTTGGAGTTGGAGTTGGAGTTGGAGTTGGAGCTAGAGTTAGGGGTGAAGAGTTTACCAGTGAACAATCTAACAACATCATCTTTTTTCAAATCTGCAATATCTAAAACACTTTTTCTTCTTTTCAATTCAACTTCTTTCAATTCTGGCCTCCTTTCTTTAACTTTATCTTTGGCTTTGATTTTTTTTCTCATTGTAATTGCCCTGACTAATCCAACCTCACCTACTTTCCCAGCACCACCACTTTCATCATTCGAACCACCACTAGTCAATGTAACGTTCCCATTAACTGGATTTTTAAATTCATCACGTGCGAAGACTGGGACGACTGGGACTGCCAGTAATACCACCAGAACCGGCACCGGCGTAATCACCAGCATCACCACCGTCTCTCAAAGACCAATCTGACTCAGTGACACAACACCCATTGAAAGAGACACCAGGTGGTGCGTACTTGAAATTGACGTTTGATTCAGGACCGACTTCATAATATTTCTTCTCACCCTGTCCATCACGGCGAGACACAGACGTGGAGTTCGTGGTTCCGTTAATCAACGAAGCGTTTGCAGAACCTGTTGAGAAAGGAATGGTTGAAGCAGTGGATTGAACACGCACTGTAGTAGCGAGTGATTTAGGCACAGGTGGATCAAGGAAACTTAGAACATGGACGTCTCTTGAGAATTCAAACCATTGGGATTGCGGATCTTTACGTTGTGCGTTATTAATTAGGATTCTCACTTGTAGTTGGGTCTTGTTTGTGAACAAATTGGAAATTTCGGAGTCGGTGTCTAAACGGGTTGTTCCTAGGATAAGTTTGTTTTGTAAGAGTTGTTGGATGGATTGATTTGATTTGGATTCTTTTAAGAGTGTAGCTAGTGTAGTTTCAAAGAAATAAGAGCCTCTTGTTTCATTATAGTCAAAGTCTGCAACGTCGAATGCTGGGAAAGTTTGTTTTGAGTTTGCAACGGTGGATGAAGAACCGTCTTCGTTGGTTGAGGTTTCATTTGAGTCATGGCTGTAGATTTTGGACATCACTTGAGCGTCATATTTGATGAATTTAGAAGAATTGAAATGAACATTTTGGATAAATGAAACTTCTAATTTTTCAATTTCGAAAAAACCTAATTTTGTTGATTTCCCACCAAATTCCAGATCAGTGAATGCGAATCCATAAGGACATTCAATGATGATTGGTATTTGAGCCAAAGATTGAGCCAAGTTGATCACCTTTGGGATTTCCATGCTACATTTTATAGTGACATCTTTAGCGACTCTGTTTAAATTTGAAGCTCTATAATTGGAATTCCATAATTGTCTGAAGATCCTTGTATTTGAATGAATTCTTTCAACTTTATTTTCAACTAATTTGGCGTGTTTGTTTGGAGCAAATTGTTTTAATTTCTTCTTGAAGACATGGGTATCAATATGGTTATAAATTTCATTTTGTTCACCTGCTAATAAGTTCTGTTGTTGAATTAAATATTTCACTGATCCATCTTGATATCTCACAGGACATGAGAATTCAATCTTATCTGTTTGACTAGTCAATCTAGCATATAATTCATACTTAACATCGATGAACGCGTTACCATGCGATGGTCTGCCTAATTGATAAACTGAAGAAGGTAAATAACCCAATTTTTCTTTAGGGAAAGACACTTTGAATTCCGGTTTAGCAAACTGAAACAATTCAGCGACATCCAAACTATTGAATTGTTCTTTAGTGAAAATAGTTTGATTTTCATCAAATAGAGAATGTTTCTGTAAGCAATCTGTAGTGATACGTTTTTGTTCATCACTATCGATATGAACGTGTCTATAAACCAAATTTGCAGTACCTCTTAAACCAATTTGAATGGATTCAACATCTTGAAAATTCAAGATGAATGATAAATCCACAATATCGACAGTTCCTGTAACATGAGGGAATTGAGGAGAAAAAGTTTTTGCTGGAGTTGGATAATTGATTTCAAACTCTGGTTTCAAAGCAGAGAGGTTTGATGCGGCCAAGGAGTCTCTAATTGTAGATTCAACCATGGTGTATTGTGTGTGTGTGTATGAGTGTAGTTTGTGCTTGTTGCTGTTGAATGTGATAAGTGATACACGAGATGAAGAAGAAGAGATGAGTGAAGAGGTGAAGAAAGACAGAACTTTGAAAGGGGAACAGACAGGGGACAGATGAAGAGATGAAGAAAAGAAAGGGGAAAAGGGGAACGGGAATGGGAGAGGGAGATGCTCAGGATTTAGACTTGGAGACTTAGAGAGAGACAGGAGAGAGACAGGAGAGACAGAGAGACAGAGAGACAGAGAGACAGAGAGACAGGAGAGAGATGGCTTTGCTAGACAGAGAGAGACAGGCCAAAGGAACGAACTAAGTCAAGTTGGAACTAAGTCAAGTCAAGTCAATTCAAACATCCTCACAAACAGATCAAAAGCCCAACAGCCACCCTCACTCACTCTCCCTCAACACACTAACCTCTTTCAGTCTTCAGATTTTCTCCATCCACCCCTAAGCGGCTCACTCACATTACCTCTTCTCTTTGTTTAATTAAGGGGTATATCTAAAAAATATTCAAATCCATCCACAATCATCTTCAATTAAGTCCCAATCAGGTCAAATTTCACCTTATTATGGATGTCCTTGACTATTCTTGATTATTCTTGATCCCTTCTATTTAAATTCAGCTATTATTTTTTTTYMWTWMMWTTYCMAMYYYTYMMYTTYMMCYTTYMMYTTYC